>JAUTDX010002515.1:0-81947 GCA_030844895.1 Ambrosia x helenae | reverse complement strand
AAAGAAACAAAAATATCCTATGCCTAAAAGAAAATGAATAAGTAAAAAAAATTTCGAACTTTTATAATTTGTGCTTCAGGTACACTAATGTAAATCATGGTTGACCATAATTATTTTTCCTATGTATGGCATCATAGACTATCATTAATCAATACTTTAGTCCTTTCTACCCATGTATTATTCTAATGTTTGGACCAACTGATTGAGTGACCTAGATAAGATTGAAATTAAGTCAAAGATTGCATGGATGTTCTTATCAAAGTTGCAATAAAGATTAACCTCAAGACTTATGTTAAAGTTATTGAAGATGGTCTATAAAGTGTTAAGAGTCTAAATTTACAAATGTTTTTTTAATTGATTTACAAATTTGACATGATGTTCTATTAATATAAAATGTGAAAGTTCAGCAGTAGAGCCTTAATGTTGCAGTAAAGTGTTATTATCACCATATTAGTCAATCATAGTGTTCCATAACCTTGATAAGGAAATACTTTTATAACCTTTATGAGTATGATGATGATTTGTATTAGGGGTGTTCGTGGTCCGGATTTCGCGGTTTTTAGGTCAAACCGTGAACCAAACCGTAAGTAATGGTTTTTGATTTTTGTAAACCAAAACCAAACCATGGAACTCTCAAACCAAACCGAACCAAACCATTAGTAACGGTTTGGTCCCGTTTGGTTTCGCGGTTTGAACTTGTTGGATCTTTATACAAGATACCCAAAATAAGGTATAAGATATATTAGTGAATTTATCCACAATTTGCAATATTTCAGATTCTTAGGTCGTGATCATGTTCATTGAGTTTTCTATTGGTGGGACTATTGGAGTGACCAGGTTATGAAGCATTTTGGTTTTGACGTCTGTTGTTAGTGTTTAAGGTAGGGAAACCTTGTTTATTGGAATTCAGAATGTGAATGGGGAAGGCTTAAATTCTAGAACGGAAATAGCCCACTTCTAATATACTGAATTGCTTTAATTAAAGTAGAACTAAATCAATTTTGATTACAATTATATCCGGTAATATGCATATTATAAATATATATAAAGTTATTACGGTCCGGTCCGGTTTCATGTGGTTGGTTTTTGATATGAACCGTAAACAAACCATTTATTACGGTTTAAAAATAGTTAAACCGACCGACCAATAGTTACATAAAAAAACCAACCATGAAACCAAACCAATGACCGGTTTGGAACGTTTCACGGTTTCAAACCAAACTGTGAACACCCCTAATTTGTATAAGGAACATGTTACAAACCATAAAGTTTGCTAATTTTGATTGATTAAAATTTCAGGAGATTGCAGCAAAAGCATATGGATCAATGTTATTTTCTTTGTCGCTGCCGCATCGTGCGGGTTTCCCATTAGTATGTTAAGTGCATGACATGATGACATCATTTTTTTTTTATATAATTCACATATATAGACAGGGACACATTATTTTTGAAACTAGTATTATTTTGATAAATGCAGGACGCGTATAAAACATTTGTAGGTAGTGCATTGATAATTTATTATGAGATAGAAAAATAGTTTGGTAACCGGTTATTAGAGCTTCCACAATAGTAGATGTGGTTTGGAATTCCAAACTGCCACCTCTTCGTGCCACATCATTCTAAACCACAACCTTCCAAACTCACTTTGCTCCTACAACCATAAATCATTCCAATCCTCCACTTCATCACTTACATTTTCTTTTATTTAATTTATACCCCACACACATCATAAAGTATAAACGTGGGGCCCACATTTGCAGGTTTGGACCCATCCGCTCTAGCGGACCAAACTCGTCCAGACCAACTCCTATAATGGTGTGGTTTGAAACCGACCGTCCTATTGTTTTGGACTAGTCCGGACCAGCATCATGTGCTCTTAGGAATCGCATAAAACATTATGTTGTGAACTGATAATTTATCGGGGAAAAATTAGTTTGATATGCGATATGATTATGACGTTATGCATCTGTCTTTTGTATTACACTTAAAACAAAATGTATAAGTTTATTTTTTTCCCAATATAATTAATAGTCCCCAAATAAACATGCTACTATAGCCATAAATATACAAGGGTAGAAATGAAGCAGGATGAAAACAAAAATGTTTGTGTTTTACAAACATTGATAATTTGCACCACAAAACATGACCAAGTCGAATGACACATAGTAGTGACAGAGACATTAAAAACAAGAAAGTAAGGTGATGTGTCGCGATTTTAACATATAAAACATGCATAATTAGTCTCACTTGAATGACTGATTTTGGCTACTTAATCGTTCCTATTTGTATGTTTCAGGAAATTGGAGCTCCACACCGAAAACAAGTGATTTTCAGGTAAGAACAGCTAAAAAACGGAGATTCCTGAGGATAACAGACTCGCAGCATGTTCCCTGTATGTGTGAAGACCTTTTCGGGTCTTAAACGATAATAAAATCAGTCCGGGACACTAGAAGACAAAGCAGCAAAACTCGGGAAGGAATTGAAGACTTAGATGCTGTCAGATGCAGCACGGCCGTGCTTACGGTCATGCACCTGTCCCGGGTCAACAAGTCAACATTTCCAAGTCATCAGAAGGCAAAACGTCAACATTACCGACCTTATGCACGGTCGTGCACCTTGATACGTACTCCCCATGGCTTAAAGTGACAAAGTCTGGCAGTTTACTAACCTGCACGGCCGTGCAAACCTTGGCACGGGCGTGCACTGGTCGACACCCAATAGATTCTGCTCGAAAGTACTCTGCAACAGTACCAGCTGTCGTGCATGGGCGTGCCACATTAAGATGCACGGGCGTGCAAGGCCTGATTTGCCTATAAATAGCAAGCTCAACTCAACCATTTGACATCCCTTCTTGTGCTTTCTTGGGCCGACTTCCAATCATCTTCCAGAGATCTTGGGGTCTTGTGGAGGCCTTAGGGTCATCCTAACATCCCACCAAGGTTAGGCCTCGTCCTACCTTGATTATCTTGGCCGAGAATGGGATCGTAGAGTAGTTCATGCAATAAAACATCGAGGGTCGTGAGGATTGCATACATAGCACTAAGAGATGGAAAGGCTTGTCTATGAGCAGCCATGTTCATGTGTTGATCATGCTTATGGTTGTATCTTTCTATGATATCCAAGCCCACTTCGATTGTAGACTTTTATTATTATTAGTAGTAATTTGCTTTTAGTTATTTGTTGTGTTATCTTCTTTCTAATTCTTGTTTGTTTATCTTGTGACAGGTTCAAATGGTGATTAACTTAATAAACTTAAATCAACCTTAACTTAATTGATAAGCTATCAAGAGGTTTAATCAGCTTCTAGTAGTCATGAGCTAGATCCAAGGCAAGGAAACCGGTAGTGAGACAGATCCTTTGGGCTTCTGATATCCAAACCGGGTTCTAAAGCAATGGCTTCTGAAGTGGACCAGATCTGAGTGACACATTTCTGGTTCTTACCAGATGAATGATGACGTTGTTGGCAAAGGGCGGATTCCCTACGGTGCACCAGTGATCTTCGGATTACACACCTTTAGATTATGTCCCACCATTGCTAAGGATTTCATTCATCTCACGAGGTTATGGTTGGGTTTATTAAGTCATAAATCGCTAACCATTGGGAATACATGTCACTTGAGCTGACTTTAAGAGAGATCCTTCGGTGTTCATGACCGTTAACCTACTTAGGGGATACGATGTTGCCAGGACTGACTGTAAGAAGAGATCCTTCGGTACGGAACACAAGAGATAAGGGAGGTGTACGATGTTTCAGGTCGGAAGGCAAGCCTCCATTTTAAGAAGAAGATAAGCTAGATGATCAGAGACTTGACCGTAGTTTGGGAAGCACCTGTGAAAGCAGGGCTCACTCGTGAACCTGCATATGGACACGCATCAGGAGGTTAAGCATACTACTCAGTAGTGGCCCCGTTTCTCTATCAAGGAGTCAACACTTCAAGCTCACTCTTGTCCTCCTCACAAATAATTAAACTTAATAATTTTTCTAATAATAAACTTAAGTACTTATACGACGGCCCCGATATGTGCGTGACCACTATCTCTACTATTTTATCTTTTTATTTTATAAAACCCAAAACCTTTTTCAAAACTATTTTTCTTAGAACCCCTCCGTTTTATTTTTCTTTTCAAACCCGATTGGTTATGTGATGAAAGGTTGAGTATGGGAAAGTGTGTTCTTTTGGAATACAATACTCAGTATTTACCCTATACTATAAACGTTAGGTTCTCTGCCTATGTGTTGGTTTTAGTTTCTAAAGTAACTATCGTTTACTTATAAATTTAAAACTTGTTTAAACAGTTTAGTAAAAATTAGTCATTTTCCCAAAACCAATGTTTTGGAATTTAAAACATCAAGTCTTTGACACCGGAAAAATGATACCTTTTTAAATTACTAAAACCAGACACATCACAAGGATATGTCTTTTATATCTTCACAACATATTAAAAACTTTATATTGAATGATACTTCATGATTTAGAACTAAAACATTTACAAAAGAATCAGAGTTATTTTAAACACAATAAGCATATGTGGGGGGATGTTTTTACGATATATATGTATACATCAATCACAATATTACAATGATACACTTGATTTGACATCAAGATCAACAACCAACCTAGACAGACACACTATATTCCAACCAATAATTTCTACTTATTCTTATACGTCAAAATATATGTATAAAGGTTTATTCAGTTGTGTTTTTCCATATATTAAAGTTTGAGGTAATAAAAAGTATATCAAGTAAATGAAATTGTGAACTATACCGAAAAGTGATAAAAGGGATCTGAAGATTGTGCAAAGCACCAAAGATCTATCCCGGTTGTACAGGCTGCTTCATTCGGTTTAGCCCTGGATGATGGTTGTGGTGGTTCTTGATCATCATGGTCAAGTGAGAAACATATGCCATCATTCGGGTCATCATAGCCATTTAGTTGGGAAGCCACGAGTCGATCCACATCCGCCCAACTATCAAGATGTTCATAATCTCTTGAGCGTTCGACTTCTTTTAGCAAGTGGTCATGGAGTTATGGGCCCGAAAGGTTGAATCTTGAACCAAGGTATTGGTCGAGTTGGTCAAGTGCCCTGAAGTAACATCGAGCCCTGGTGTTAGGAGATATTAGTTAGCGTGCATTGCAATTTTCTGTACAATAATTAAGATGTTTAATTGAGTAGGTTTGTAATATCTTTTGTAAGTATTCTCATTGTACCTATAAATAATAATAGTTGACCAAGGTTTTCATTATTCTATACCTGGCATGTGTAGGAACCTGTCATTGATGGGGTTAATGATCAATTGTTGCATAGGATTATAATCATGGGTAGTTGTGATATTGACATTGATGGGGTTAATGATCAATTGTTGCATAGGATTATAATCATGGGTGGTTGTGATATTGGCATGTGTCTCAGTTTCTTGCTTGCATGATCTAGCTTTGATGTATGAGAGAAATTGATCATGAACACTTCCATCTTTCTTTAAAGATTGCATTTCAAACGGTTGATGGTGACCTTAGGGGGCTCTCAACCAATTTATAGTAGTTTTTCTTTTTGAACACACGACATACGACCCACCCATCTTCTTGAGTTGAGTCACACAAGCTAAAACCCTAAATCAAGAAAAGGTTCATAGCTTATGTTAGCCATACATATTAGAGAAAATATACCTGTTAGGCCGGTTTAAGAGACATGATTTAATAAGTTTTTCTTCTTATATATATATATATTATATATAGGTAGAGGATCCCGTAGGAAAATTGGTTTGTGTAAAAAGTGTAAAAAAAAGTTTAGCCCTTGAATCAAAATTTTAGATTAGAGGCATTATAGACTTTGTGTACATTTTTGAAATATTCTAATCTCACTTTGTTAGCAAAAGTATCTGACTAATTATGAAGATCTTCAACCCCAAATAACTCAATATTCATTGTTTTATGTAAAATTCACACATTTTCTTCTATCTTCATTCCATACAATCATCAACAAATTATTGAAATCCACGAATCAGTAGTGTTTTTAAATAGATCATAATTAGTAGTCTTTATTAAAATATACAAATAAGTAGGGTTTTATATAAAATAACAAGCATTTTCACAAAAGGATAACAACATGAGTGTTTTTTAACATATGCAAATCAGTTATGTTTTTAAATAGATGCGAAGCAGTAGTGTTTTTAAACAGACGCGAATCAATAGTGTTTTTAAACAGATGTGAATCAGTAGTGTTTTTAAATAGATGCGAATCAGTAGTGTTTTAAAAACACTGCTAGTAGAAGGTTTAAAACACGCGCAGAAGTTTGATTGAAGATGACTATAGAAGATGAATACAAACCGATGCAGAAGATATTGTGGGTGTAGTTGCTTTTTGTTTTGGAAGATGAATTGAGTTTGAATGTATGAGAGAGAGGGCCATAAATATTAATTATCTATAATAATATTTAGATGAGAGAGAGAGAGAGAGAGAACCATGAATGTAGGAGCATTAAGACAAATTATAAAACACTTTGATACACAATGACTTTGATACCCTCAATTAAAACAGATATTAAGGATCTTACCCTTAATCACTATAATATATTAATTAGATTTTAAACACATCACATCTTTTAATCTCCACCATCCATCTTTAAATCTAATAGTTGAAAACACTTCCTACACAAAACCATTTTCCCGCAGGAACCCTATCCTATATATATACTAATATTATAATGCATAAGTCAAGGGTAGTTTAAGATACCCAAAAGTTAAGAACTTTATTGCCATAAACAACCCTAATATGAGGGTAAAATAGTCATTCAAACACTTTTAAACTTTAATACCTCATCTTAGTTACATTTTAATCCCTTAAAATTACTCAACTTTTTCTTATTTAAAGTATAGTTAAACTTTTTTTCCTTGTTTTTAAGCAAACCATCCCCCATAATTTTTAAATAGTCATATTTTTTTTCGTACGTTGATACTTTTACAAAAAAATTACATCATAATAATGAGCATTTTATTATCTTTAATTTGAGTATAGTATTGTTAGTATTTTGTAATTAAAATTTTTTATGTGCCATGCGATTAATAATATCTAGGAGTGAGCAATAACTAATCCGTTTACTGAAGCCAAAAAAAGAGAGAAAACTGAACCAAAATCAATTAACCAACATCCAATTTAACTTAAAATCGGTTATCATTTCCTTCTTGTACCCTTAGTTAATCGAAACCAGTCAAACTGAAACAGAACCATTCATATATTCATAACATCGTGTTAGCGCGATGTAGTAAGAAGCATAGACACTTCTAATGGTGCATGGTTGTGTTCGGTTATTAGTCTCAACCGAAACAAAAATTGACATTATCGGTTTTATCGATCTTATTAACCAAGCGATTAATTGGTTTACTCAATTTGGTTAGATTGTGTTTTTAGTTCATTTTAGTTAATTTTGGTTAGAACCAAAAGTAAACTTTGGTTAAATTTTTTGCTTAGAAGTACATGAAATGGATATATATAAATACATGAGATGGATGTATAAAAGATATAAATATAGGGGAAAAAAAATTTAACCAGAGTTTGGTTTTTGTTGTTCACCAAAATTAACTAAACCAGACTAAAACCGATAATCTAACCATATAAATCGAACCAAATAATAGATTGTTTAATAAGATCGATTAGCTGATGACTTTGGTTTTGGTTTCGGTCGAGGCTAATAATTGAACTGAATCGAACCATACACACCCTTAGAAGTGTCTGTGTTCCCCGCTGCATCGCGCGGGCACCCTACTAGTGTGTACACACACACACATACACACACACACACACACACATATATATAGGGTAGAGTTCCTGTAGGAAAATTGGTTTGTGTGAGAAGTGTAGGAAGGATTAAAAATTGATATGTATGCAACATTTTTTTGGATGTATTCATGATGTTTTGGATTGTTTTGCTTAGAAAAATAATAAACATAACAATTAATAACCGAAAACAATGTATTTTAGGCTTAAAACTTAAAACACTATGTCAAGAACATTTAAGCATAGTGTTTTAAGTAATTACTAGGGTGTTTTATCTGTAATTTAAATTTAATGACTATAATACATTGGATTGTGTTTTAAATTGTTTTATTTTGTTGTGTTAAGTGTTTTTCAAGCCAAAACAACCATGAATACATCCAAAAAAATGTTGCATACATATCAATTTTTAATCCTTCCTACACTTCTCACACAAATCAATTTTCCTACAGGATCCTCTACCTATATATATATATATAATACCTTATAGTTATTTTTGAAGGTGAAAAAGGATTAAATTCATAGAAAATAACTTACATAATTATAATTTTGGGTGGTAATTATGTTATCATCAAGGCTGTATTCATGCATTATCCAATCTGATTTTTGTCCAGGTGCTCTTCCTTTGTAGAAAACAAGTGTTTTCCTCATACCTGTTCTTCTCAAGCTACTGTGAATGACCTTATCTCGGCCTGTAGATTTCCAAAAACCTGCAGCAGTTGCGCGGTTTGTACGCGTCCCTGTTTGGTATTTCTTATCTTTATGACGAAAGAAATACCAATCGTCTTGTGGGTTGATCCAATCCTGCACTTCTCTATAGAACCACACACGTATAAACGATCAAACATATAGTTTTTTGGATTAGTAGATCGATGGTTTTGGGATTCAGCTAAGTATTTCTATGCGTATTTTGGAAGCACTTGTACTTTTAGGCAGTGGTGCTAACCGCTACCCCTACAAGTGAACTCGGAAGTTAATTACCCCTTTGGTGGTATGTGAACTTCATACAATTTGGTTAAAACTATAAGCGTCGACGACTTAAGTTTGCTGAAAAACTCTATAGAGTACGCTTGTCACCAAAGTGAACTTGTGGAGTTCGCTTGCCACACACCATCAAACACTGTGGAAGAAATTGTCAGAACTTGCATGAGTTCGCTTCCAGAGGGCACCGAATATTATTCAAGAACTTTCAAAAACGTGTAGAAGTACTTACTTAGCAGAATCCTGAACCACATACTAATCCAAAAATATAAAGTTATCATGCAACACAAACGGAAAATCACCTTGGATATCCCATGGTTCAAGCTTGTTAAGATCGATTTCAGGAATGACATCAAAATCGATCTTTTCATACGCGATTTTCTTTCTTAAGTAGTAATGGAGAAGCTCTTCTTCGGTAGGATGGAACCTGAACCCGGGTGGCACCTTAGATTGACCATTTACGTTCACTGATAAACTTGGTTCTTCTTTCGACATATCTAAAGCAATAAAGAGAGTGATGACAGAAAAGGTAGAAGTACAAGATGATAATATTTAAGCTCCGGTTATTCACTTATATAAAAGCATAAATGCGTAGCTATGAATCAATGTGTATGAATACACCTTATCACAACGTAGTTATCATTATCAAGTAGTAAGGATTAAAATGAACCAAGTCCAAATGGAGCTCAACTCGTTTAACTTACACATGATTTTTTTCGTGGGCCCGATCTGTAGGCTTATACCATGGGTCTACGACTGCTTATGAGAGTTCGAACTTAGCTCATGAATATATAGTTTTTCAAACTCAGGCTTAGCCCGTCTATTATTTATCAATTTATTAATGAATTTATATACATTAATAACTTTATATATATATATATTGTGCGTGCGCGCATATCATAATTGAAATAGAAATCATTGTATTATATCGGTCAATTTAAGAAAAAAAATTAAATAAGCATTTATAAAATGATTTTGGTATAAGATATGATTGTCATTTTCTAATTAACTTTATTACTAATTAAAATACGAAAGTGTGAAATAAGAGAACCGAGAAATAAATTTGGGCTTAAAGAATGTGATACCTTATGTAATCTTTTCTTTTTTATTAGGTATAGATTTGTATAGATTTTATATATAATACCTATTATTAAATAATAATGTAGTGTTTAAGATTGCGAGCCTAATCGACCTTAACAAGTGAAGACTCAATTCCAGACTGGTTTATTAAACAACCTTATTTTTAGGTTCGGGCGCGTTTAAGCTTTGCATGATACATGTTTTTATTGTGCCCATCTCAAGTAGTTTACCAGTAACTTTAATCATTTGCAAATATCTCTCTGAGCTGAAGTGGTCACCGAAATCATGGTGTAAAATCAGAATCATTATGGTGTAGTATTTCAATTTAAGATATCATTGAAAACTTGGTGAAATCCTTGGCTTTTCCATATACATATCAGGACCATGTTTTTGTTTGTCTAGTTGCTACCAATCAACAAGAGTTATAAATTGTGGCCCTTAGAGGTTTGGTGTCGCGTGAGACAAGTGTTAGTATTTGACATAGAGTCTATTTAAAGGGATTAATTAATACTGATTTTTACACAGTTTAAAAAAGTTAAACCTTTTATTTTGTTTGGAACAAAAAAATACACGTTATATGAAAACAAAAAGGTTGGGTTGGGTCATAGTGAATGTGATCTTTTATCCTTCTCACATCAATCTATAATTGCTGAACCAATTGTATTTATTTACGTACTGAATTACAAGGTTATAAATAGAGCGCAATACAACAAAGAAAGAGAGGGATACAAGGAGAAATTAGGGAAAATCACGAAAATAGCCGTTGACCAAAGGGTTTTTACCAAACTAGCCAGTGGAACCGTCTCTGTGAGACCGTTCCCCTTTCCCGAGGCACCTTAACCGATTCCCATGACCTTGGAGAAAAAGAGCCACTAACATGTTGCCACGTGTCCCAAAATCCTCTCTAGCTCTTGGAGGTGGTTCCAGGGTTCTGAGACCCTCCAAGACGCTTCCTTTTCACACTTTCCACCTCCATTTTTAAAACGGCCATAACTTTTTTATACGACATTATTTTTTAAAAAAAATTACACCATAAAAACAAGCTTTTCATCCTCTTTCATTTCCATACCATATTGCTATACTTTAAAAAAAAAAAAAAAAAAATTTTGCTGGATTGATAGTACTTGCGTCTAAATATTTAAACACTTGCGTTTAAACATATTTGTACTTGCGTCTAAATGTTTAAACACTTGCGTTTAAACATATCTGTACTAAATTTGTTTTTGTTTTTTTTTTTTAAAAAACTCTTTTTAAACACTTGCAAACTAACGACGAACGTACCCGCATTCTTGGGAAGAGTTTTTTTAAAAAGACATGTACCTGTATTCAAGTCAAAAAGCCAATCTTTTTCAAATGCATGAAGTTGCAGTAACCACCACGGTTGCATACGTTTTCTTCATACTGCCTACATGTAGCTTCACGGAAGTCGGTCACCGGAGAGAAGTCCACAATGATTGGGCGACCTAAGAATATAGATTAGTTAAAGTTAGGCACAACCTGATAACTTCACATTAAATTCAAAACCAGACAGCTCAAAATTTGCTCAGCTCCAAAATATCATGTTAAAATAAGACATAATTAAAATTGTTATCAACATCATGACAATATAAATAATTCGTAAAAGTGACTACAATAATTACAATTAATGCCTATGCTTTAGGAAAAATCTGAAAGACATAATCAAAATTGTTATCCAAATAAAAAACAGACATGTACCTGCATAAAACCTTCCAGTCAGGTTCTGAAGAGCACTTGCAGCATGTTCTTCTTCCCTGAACTGGACATACACATTCCCCACCTGCACATAGAGAAGAAAAGTTAATCTAACAAGAAAAGTTTCAAATTGTCATTCGATAGGACACGTAATTACTCACTAATTGTATTGGTGTCACCTATTAACATTTAGACGCAAGTACAAATATGTTTAAACGCAAGTGTTTAAACATTTAGACGCAAGTACAAATATGTTTAAACGCAAGTGTTTAAATATTTAGACGCAAGTACTATCAACCCAGCAAAAAAAAATTTTTTTTTTTTTTTAAGTATAGCAATATGGTATGGAAATGAAAGAGGATGAAAAGCTTGTTTTTTATGGTGTAATTTTTTTTAAAAAATAATGTCGTATAAAAAAGTTATGGCCGTTTTAAAAATGAGGTGGAAGTGTGAAAAGGAAGTCTCTTGGAGAGGTCTAAGAACCCTGGAAGCCACCTCCAAGACACAAGAGGTGGCTATTTTGGTAAGTTGACCAAAAGTCAAGGCCATTTTCGTGATTTTCCCGAGAAATTAACTATTCTAGTCAAAGAGAATATACAGACGTAAAGGAGCAAGCTAATGTGTAGGCGATTGAAGGAATATTGGCTTGATTGTAGTCCTTTTATTAAGTGTTCCTTATACGCCCCGCAAGATGGAGGATCCATCGGTGACTCCAATAGTGGAGCAGTTCCGGAGGAAGGGTGCCCTTGATAACGGTTTTGTAAGCATGTCCACGAGTTGGTCTTGATAGCTAATGTGAAGAACCCATAGATGGCAGGCAGAAACCTGTTCACGAATGAAATAGTAGTCAAGTGCTATATGCTTCATTCTGGAGTGGTAAACAGGGTTAGCACAGAGATATGTTGCCCCGGTATTGTCATAGAACATGAAGGCGGTTTGGTAATGGGCATGCCGAGTTCAAGTAGTAAATTCTTTGTCCATGTAAGTTCAGCAAAGACATTCACTAAGGCCTAGTTTTTACTTTTGCAAATTACTCTGTTTAAATAACCCAATCAAAGAATCAATTTTATATTATGTTTCATAAATCATTTGACGCTAAACACTAACAAAAAAACTCTTCGTGGTTCGACACCCTGCTTATCCTTGCTAGTCTAGGGTAATTAAGAACATAAATTCTCTCTATCTTTGATCGGTACATCGACGCCGATCAAATTTTGGCACCGTTACCGGGAGTTTCTGCGCTTAGGGTGTTTTGGTTTTAGTTGATTTATTTAATTTTCTATCAAAAAAATCCAAAAATATCATAAAGCTTGCTATGTTTTTGTTTATTCACGGTTACGCTAGGTGTGTTAATTGTGCAAGTGATAGGTTTATTGCATGCATACGAGATATTCTGGAAGATCATCACCTTTAGCATTTGACCCGGAAATAGAAAGATTAGCAAGACAAAACCAAGTTGTCCATCGCACCAATTTGACTCCAGTTTCAATTTCACAAAATTTTCTGATTCGGAAGAAAGTGATACCGAGAGCACGAATATGGCAGGGGGTGAAGGTCAAGATCCACCATTGAGAGGAGTAGACACCCATTTTAGGCCGACTATCTTTCAAGGACCATCTCCAATCGTTACACCGGAGATAAATGGAAGATACTTTGACATCCAACCTCAATACTTGGCTATCTTACCAATATTTAAGGGAGTTGCATCAGATGAGCCTTATTCACATTTGATTGACTATTCTTCAATATTTAGTACCATTGGGAAACAAGGTTTCACTACGTAAGAGGTAAAGCTACGTCTTTTTCAATTTTCACTTAAAGATAGGGCTAAACAGTGGTTTTCAACTTTGCCATCCAATAGTATTTGAACATGGATGAAATGCAACAAGTATTTCTTGAGGAATACTATCCAATGAGTAGGACTAGTGAAGCTCGAAATGCTATTAAGTCTTTTAGTCAACATGTTGGAGAAGCATTTCATGAAGCTTTCAAATGTTTTAATGAAATGATTAGAATGTGTCCTCATCATGACATACCTAAATGGGATTTGGTCAAAACAATTTATGATGGTTTACTTACTGAAGATCGAAAAGTTGTCTTTTTCATGAAGTGGTGGAACCTTTTTAACTCATGATGAGAATCATGAGTGGAACTTTTTAGAAACTTTAAGTAAAGGTTCAAAAACACAAGCTACGGCTGATCAAACTGTGAAATCCCATCAAATTAAAGTTGTAAATGACTGATCTAATAATGACAAGTTTGATAAATTGGAAAAGAAAATTGATATGCTTTGTCAAAAGATGGGAAGGGATGCTTCTTTTGTTTCACAGGTAAAAGAGTTATGTGAAGTGTGTGGAGATATGGGACACAAATCTTTTGATTGTCCTATGAACTTTGAAAGGAGTGAAGAAGTTAATCAAGTATATGGGGACAGAAAGTCGTATGACATGAACTCAAACACCTCCCATACGGTTTGAGAAACCATCCCAATTTTAAGTATGGAAATGCAGCCAACCAAATGAATCCTAACTTTCAAGGTTCAAACCAACAAGATGGACAACAACAATTTCAGCCTCGTCAATAAAATTTTCAAGGTAACTATCAAATGGACAATTCAATCAAGGTGAGTACCAACAAAGACCATCTCAACATCATGGGTACTCAAGAAATTATCAACAAGGTCAAAATGAATGTTAAGCAAGTTCACCTCAAGTAAATGCATCTAATGAGGAAGGCTCAACCAAGTTAGATGAAATTTTAGGGATTTTGAAAGGGGTGGTACAAAAACAAGAAGTGTAAGACAAGACAGTGGGATCTCTAACCAAACAAGTGGGTCAATTAGCTGAAGAAGTGGCTACAAGACATCCGGGTAAAACTCCCAAGTGATACAATGGTTAACCCACAACATCAAGGACCATCCTCAAGGAACAACAAAAATGCACACATCAATGAGGTATGTATCCTTAGAAGTGGTAAGTCTTATAATAACAATGATGAATTTTCACAACTTGTTGAAGGTGTAGTGGAGGATATTAGTGATAAATCTGATAGTGATAATGAAACTGATTCAAAGTCTACTAAAATTCAATCCAGCAAAGTTTCTGAAAGCTTAATAACTCAAAATGTTTTGAACAAAGAATCTACTAAGGCAAAGGATGAGGGCATGGAGGCTAATACCATCCCGTATTCTTCGGCTTTAGTAAATCCAATAGAGACATCATCTTTTGGGAAATAGGGGCCTCAATCTGAAGAAATGTGGGAAACTTTTCGTTAAGTGAAAATAAACTTGCCTTTAATTGATGCAATTCATCAAATCCCTTCTTATGCAAAATTTTTGAAAGATTTATGTACTCAAAAAAGACAACATAAATTACCTAAGAAACTTGATTTGACAACTAATGTAAGTGCAGTTTTGTCAAACTCCATCCCACAAAAACTTAAGGATCCTGGGGCACCCCTCATTTCAATTTCAATTCCTTGAAGTTTATATGACCAACATGATTTTGGTCCACTTATACAAAGTGACATTACTGTGGTAATGGCTGATTTATCACCTAAACTTCCTAGAGGAATGTTACATTATGTCATTGTGAAAATACAAGATTTTTATTATCATGTCAATTTTCTAGTGCTTGATTCCACATAAAAACATATTGACAAACAAGCTAATGTCATCTTAAGGAGACCCTTCTTGGCAACAAAAAATGCGCAAGTTGGTTGTCAGGATGGAACTGTTGATTTCACTTTTGGGAATAGGAAATTGAGATTGAATGTATTTGCTAATGTTACTAACCCATCTGTTGAAAGTGAATGTTTTGTAGCGGATGTCATTGATGGGTGTGTCCAAACTTACCCCTTGGAGGATATCAACACCATGGAAAAGAATTTTGTTTATGACAGGTATGCTTTGAAAGAAAGTAGAAGCATGATGGATGAAGAATCTCCCGAAGCAGTGATGGAAATTGAAGATAGGAGGCCACCTTGGACCTTGCGAGTAGAAAGCCTTCCCGAGCATATTGATTCAAAATTAAAGCCATCTCTCGAAGAATCACCGAAAGTAGAGTTAAAGGAATTGCCTAAACACCTAAAGTATGCATTCTTAGGCGAAGAACAAACTCTACGTGTAATCATTGCCGCAAATTTGGAATCGGATCAAGAACGAGCTTTAGCTAAAGTGGTTGTCAAAGTACAAGGCCACGATTGGTTGGACTATTGCGGATTTGAAAGGAATTTCTCCATCCATAGTGATGCACAAAATCATCACTGATTCGAACGTCAAACCAAGACAGGATGCTCAAAGGCAACTTAACCAGAATATGCGTGAAGTTGTCAAAAAGGAAGTCTTGAAATGGCTAGATGCGGGTATCATTTACCCCATCTCGGATAGCACATGGGTTAGCCAACACAAACAGTCCCAAAGAAATCAGGTATTCAAGTTGTGAAAAGTGATGATGGTGAGCAAATCGCTACCCGACCCGTAACCGGGTGCGTGTTTGCATTGATTATAGAAAGTTAAATGCAGCAACATCTACAGATCACTTTCCACTTCCATTTATTGATCAAATTGTTGAGAAGCTTTCAGGTCAAACTTTCTATTGCTTTTTAGATGGTTACTCCGGGTATAACCAAATAGCAATTCATCCAGAAGATCAATAAGAGACTACTTTCACATGTCCATATGGCACATTCGCATTTAGGCGAATGCCATTTGGCTTTTGCAATGCCCCTGCCACCTTCCAAAGGTGCATGATGAGTATTTTCTCCGATATGGTGGGGGAGTCTCTAGAGATCTTTATGGATTACTTTTCGATATTTGGTCATACCTTTGAGGCTTGTCTTGATGAATTAGAAAAAGGTTTGACAAGATGCACCGAGACAAATCTTGTGTTGAGTTGGGAGAAGAGCCATTTCATGGTTTAAGAGGAAATTCTGTTAGGCCATGTGATATCTCAAGAGGAATTGAGGTGGATCAGGCCAAAGTAAAAGTCATTTCTACTCTTCCCCCACCAACAAATGTGAAGGGTGTGCGATCATTCTTGGGATATGCGGGGTTTTATCGGCGATTTATCAAAGACTTTAGTGCAATTTCAAAACCATTATGCAATTTATTGTTAAAAGAAGCACCATTTGTCTTTGATGAAGCATGTCTTAAGTCTTTCAATGCACTTAAACAACACTTAGTGGCAACTCCTTTTTTACAATCACCGGATTGGTCCTTGCCTTTTGAAATCATGTGTGATGCAAGTGACCATGCAATCGGGGATGTTTTAGGGCAACGGGTGAATAAAAAGCTGGTTGCAATTTACTATGCTAGTAAAACACTTTCTGATGCAAAGACCAGATTGAAAAGAAAGATGCAAAGCCCAGATTGATCAGGTGGATACTTTTATTGCAAGAGTTTGATTTTGATTTTGAGGTTAAGGATAAGAAAGGTTGTGATAATGTTGTTGCTGACCATTTGTCAAGAATACCTGAAATCAAAGAAGAAGCTAATTGGGACATCAATGAAACCTTTCCCGATGAACAATTATTTTCTGTTACTAAAGCTCCTTGGTTTGCTGATTTTGTGAATTATTTAGCTGCAGGTAAGATTCCCGAGTTTTGGACATCAAGATGACCAATTTTTTTCAAGGCACAAGCAAAATACTATTTGGGATGATCTGGAATTGTTTAAAGTTGGCGCGGATCAAATTATTCGCAGATGCATTCCTGAAGAAGAGGTTTCAAGTGTCTTAGCACATGCACATTCATATGTATGCGGAGGCCATTTCAGTGGTCGGAAAACAGGTCATAAGGTTTTAGATTGTGGTCTGTATTGGCCTTCAGTTTTTCATGATTCATTTGAATATGCTAAACAATGTCATCGTTGCCAACAAGTTGGTGGTATAACCAAAGGAGATGAAATGCCTCTCAACCCAATCCTTGTGGTGAAAATCTTTGATGTTTGGGGCATAGATTTTATGGGTCCTTTCCCAAACTCATGTGTTTATATTTATATTCCAGTGGTTGTAGATTATGTCTCCAAGTGGATAGAAGCTATAGCTACAAGAACCAGTGATCATAAAGTAGTTTGTAAATTTGTTCGTTCAAACATTTTTTCAAGACATGGAATTCCCCGCGCCATCATAAGTGATCGCGGTTCCCATTTCAAACACTTTCAATTTGGCAAACAACTAAAACATTATGGCATCTACCATCGTTTTGCAACACCATATCACCCACAAACAAGTGGGCAAGTCGAAGTTTCCAATCATCAAATAAAAGATATTTTACAAAAGACGGTACGTCCCGATTGCAAAGATTGGTCAAACGTTTAAACAATGCTTTATGGGCGTATCGTACCGCTTTTAAAACACCGATTGGAACCATACCGTATCGACTTGTGTATGGGAAAGGTTGTCATTTACCTGTCGAGTTGGCTCACCGTGCCCTTTGGGTGGTGAAAGCCGTGAATGTTGACTTTGATGCTGCATGTAAAGAAAGAAAGTTGCAATTGATTGAACTTGAAGAGTTAAGAGATGAAGCCTATCAGGGTATTTTGGTCACTTTACATATGTATTTCTTTTTTTTTTTCTTTTTTTTTTTATTGAAATTTTCATCCAAAACCCAATTTAAATTTATTTTATTTTTTTAGTTATTATATATATACACACACACACAGAGACATATTTCTTACCCTCTCTGACCACCTCTTCCCTACCCTAACCGCCCCCCTCTCCGACCACCTCTCTTCCCCACCCTATCCGACCACCCTCATCTTTCGTCAATCTTCTAGTCTTTCCCCACCTTCACCTCCCGTTTCCGACCACCCCTTCCCTACCCTAACCATTTAAATACTGAACTAAATAAATAAATAAATAATAATAATAATAAACTAACTAACTTGCAAAAATCGTTGGGGTTATTAATATAAGAACCAAATCTAGCCAAAAACTGTGATCGATTGAGGTTAGGATTTGTGACGATGGTGATTGGTGGTACGGTGTCATTTAAGGTGGGTTTAGGGATTTTGGAAGGTGCGTGAAGGGAGAGACGAAGGGTTTTGATGGGCGTTTGCTATGAAATGAAATCGTTCTGTTGGTTTCACCAGGAAGCTTGAGTTTCTATGTGTCAGATGGGTGGAGGAGGAGGAGGTGGGTGGTGGAGGAGGCAGTGGGGGTTCGGTTCAAATGGGTGGTGGAGGAGGAGGTGGTGGTTGCCGGTTAGGAGGCGGTGGAGGTTCACCTTACTATCCGTGGGAAGAATCTCTTGACGTAGAGGACTCTGATCTCCGTCCTCCTCCCACCGTCCTCCACCGTTGTCACACCCCGCCTAAGGCGGAAACGTAGGTGAGACGAACATGGTGATCATAATCATTGTTTATGAGAAATACCAGTGACATTCATTTCATCAAACACATAAGTCACATGGTCGAATACAGATTACAAATCTTAACAAATGTTTCAAATGGTCACATCAAAATAACAAAACAAAGCCTTTTTCATGCAGTCCTAAGCTTGGCTTCTTAACGTCCTTACTTGATTTCCTGAAAAACATGCTTAAAAGTGTCAATTAAAAAGTTGGTGAGTCCGTAGGTTTTGTTGACTCGATAAAACAGCTTGTTTCCAAGAAAGTTTTGTTGTCTGTGTCCATGCAGAATATAGTTACCATGAGCATCATAACCAAACCCTGACGTTCGTGTGCACCCCTCCCCAATGCCTTATCACGGGACATTGTAAAGTATGGATAATAGGCATTCATATGTGTTAGCGTGACTAACAGTGAAAGGGGTGTCAACCTAAATAGTACTATTCATATGATCTCACCTCAAAGTTTTTGACTTAATTGCCTTTTTCATCAAGTTTTTGGCACTTCCACCGGAACTTGCCACTTTTAAGAAAAGAAGTTTAAGTCTTAAAATCACACACATCAGCTACACACATTTAGAATTATGTTCTACCTTTGTTAAGGTTTCATTCACAAGTCTTGGGAGTTAAGGGTTGAATTTGTCAAGTCACTTAATCACTAAACCAAACTTATATTTACTTGATCAATAAATATTTAAGTTGTCACTTGCAAAGATAAATAAAAAAAAGGGATACTTCATACAATTCTCGCTAGTACAAATCTGTTAATTTCTTAGAGGGTCCCCCGTCACACATGATGATGGTATGTGAGATCCTTTGGTACGAGAAGCGAGAGTTGAGAGAGCTAGAAAGGATTCCCGGTCGGAATTAAGCCTCTACATTTATTTAGAAATGTAAATCAGAGAACCCAGTGCTTAAATGAGTGGTTTTGCGATGGTTTGGGAAGTTCCCTAACTAGCAGGACTCAAACTTTCCAATAAGCTACATGACTTGTGTGCGTTAGGCTCGACGACACTTGTCAACCGGGAGAAGACCGGCATACGGGCCAGCAGTCCGAAGACACCTTTATGGGGACTCATGCATTTCCCTGTGCGTGAACCCATTTAGTTGCCAGAATGTCATCCCTTGTTTATTTCTTTTCCCATCCCCTAACTCTGAATGGGCCATTCAAAACCCGTTCTCTACATCAATAATTAAAAAAACTACTACTTTTAATATAATTAATCTACTTATTGAGGGGTTCCCTCGACTTGCATGTTTTCTAAACCTATTATGTTTATATTTTACTTTAAAACCAAAATCTTTTCAAAAACTATTTTTCTTTTAGAACCCCTCCCGTTTTATTTTCTTTTTCAAAACTCGATTAACAAAAGTAATCAAAGGTTGAGTAGAGGAAAGTGTGTTCTCTGGAATACGATACTCGGTATTTACCCTAGAAATCTATGTTTGCACACGTCAGGTTCTATGCCTGTGTGTTCGTTTTAGTTTCTAAGTACTTATCGTTTACTTATAAATTTAAAACTAGGTAATGGTTTAGTAACAATCTTCTTTTTCCCAAAACCAATGTTTTGAGGTTTAAACACCATAATTTTTGACACCGGGAAAATGATATCTTTATATTACTAAAATTGACACACCAGCTCACTTGATGTTAAAAATGTTTTCATTGTTCCTCATGTCACTAAAAATCTTTGTCCAGTAGTAAATTAACTGAGGACAACTCTTTTGATGTTGTGTTTTTCTTATCCTCACCTTTTTTAATAAGGACCGCCACAACAAGCAAATCCTAGCCCGCTGGGTGCCATGAAGATGGCTTTTATATTCTCCATAACACCCCGCATGTTTTGGTTTCTTTCTCGAAGTGTCCAACGGCTTCTTTGAATTTTGCCATTCCTGTTTAAGACAGATTAGTTTTGATATTATTAACATGTTGAAAAACAATGGTTTTATTTCCTTTACTTCTGTTTTAGCTAAACTGGGTGTTTGTACTCCGTGTGAACTTGCCAAATCTAAACGGCTCCCTTTTGCTTTGAATAATAAATGTGCATCTTTACCACTTGAGTTGATACATTGTGATTTATAGGGTCCTTCACCGGTTAAATCGGTGGAAATTACTTATATTATGTGGATTTTATGAATGATTCTTCCGATTTTCTTGATTATATCCATTAAAAGCTAAATCTGAGTTCGTTGATGTGTTGTCCATATTTTTACCTTTTGTTCAAAATCAATCTCCACAAAATTAAAATCTTTTAAAGTGATGGCGCTAAGGAATTTACTAATCATAAAGTTGGCCATTTATTTGAACAAAATGGCCGAGTTGAACGCAAACATCACCACATTGTTGAAACCGGTATCACAATGTTATTTCATGCTAAAGTATCCACCAAATTTGGGTTGATGTGTTCTCCTCTGCTGTCTATATGATCAATCGCTTACCATCTACTCTACTTGATGGTAAATCACCATTTGAACTTTTATATATTCGAACTCGCGATTATTCTAATTTTTGTTCATTTGGTTGTCGGGTCTTCCCATTCTTACATGATTATGCCGCCAACAAACTTGCTCCAAGAAGTATTCTTTGCATCTTCCTTGGTTATTGTTTTAAATACAAAGGCTTTCGGAGTTTGGACCCGTCCACTTCTCAAACTTATGTCACTTGACATGCTTGATTCGATGAAACATGTTTTCCATTTGACACCACCACACCCTCCAAACCAATTCATTCTCTAGACATCACTACCTTTTTGGAACCATCGGCCGATTACTACAACTCATTATTAGGGTGTCCCCTGGGTGTATATATAGATAATTCATTAGAGGTTGAAGGGGTTGGCAAATCATAACAACACCTACTAATGAAATCGTCCCTCCCTCTCTCTCATAACCGAGTTCCTCAAGAACTCCTTAGCCATTAATACTATACACCCTAAAGGGAACCCGAACCATACTGACAAGGATGTCGTGTTCCACTAACACTCTCTCTGCATCTGTTGTTGGCTTCACCGATTTATAAGGTATCATTATTATTATGTTTTCCATTACATATACATATATTTAGGACTGATCAACACGGGTCACTTCCACACCCCCTTGTTGTAGATGCTCTAAGATGGTTTTGTTCTTAAGTAAACCTTAAAAATATGTGTTGACACGCGAATTGAACTCATGCATAGATTGAGGAGACATTTGAATTTTGCTAACAAAATGAGAGTAAATGTGATACATGAGGTGTGAGAACGTATCATATGTGCATTTATGTAGGTAGTTTTACAAAGAAATTAGTACACACGAGTAAATTTAGACACTCAACTTTAAAGTCGTGTTTTTTTTTTTTTTTTTTACTTTAAAAAATATATACTTGTTGATTTTCTCATACTGATGACCATAAATTGATTAAGAGTTTCATGTTTGGATCATCGTTCTTATTACAATTAACAAGCCTTTGATGGGTTATCACATTCACTTATCAATCCACGAACTCAGGGTTTAGTTTTTGGTTGCCTCAGTGGTGGCTTCCGTGATGTTCTATCCTAGTATTACTCTCACCTAAACATAATTAGTTGTGGAGGTTTGATATGCTCCAAACTCAACGCCTAAAACTTGTTGCCTATAATGTTACAACGAGTCATGTTTAATCTTTTATGTATCGTTACAATACATCTTACCGACGACCCCTTTACATCCTAACAACCCAATTACAACTTGTCAACATGTTTAACTAATAAAAAACTAGGTTAAAATAGATCGTGTTTGAGTTTATATACATTTTTGTACGTGCTGGTTATGGTTGAAATCCTTGACACGAAGAATATTACATGTAGGGTTTGGGTTGCACATTTCCACCTGTCAACCCAACATAATATAATCTACACAGGTAGGGTTTGAGTTGCACATTTCAACACGTAGGTTATGAAAACATATATGAACAAATTAGTTATTTCTTTTTTTAATTAAAAAAACTTATAATAAACAATATTAACTGTGATTTAACAAAATTAACTATTTAAATTTATTTTTCCTTATTTTGTGTTTGTGTTCCTTAAAAGTTAAAAACCTATTTTGAATGGCCTGAAACCCATTGACACCATTCTGTATATAAATGCCTATTTATTTAGGAATGGACAAAAATATATGAGAATTGAATTGAGAGGGTTGCTCCACTAACATGGAAAGTCTTTTTCATAATTAAATAGGAGTAAATGGGCCTGCTACAGAAGAATCCACTTGTTATTGCCACATAGATAATAGACAGCTCATGACTCTAAAATAATATCCAGGAGAATTGTCATTAGTATAATGACTTCAGGCCTATTGGATATATCAAAATTAATGATTTGGGCCTAATCATTTTTATAGCATTTTATTTTGCAATAAACGTCTAATGTTATGTTTTAGGGATTGTAAATTTTACACCATACAAAGAAATAACATCCTTGGTTGAATTTTGTGTATATTATTAATTTTAAGGTATTAATATTAAATAAAAAATAATCGAAGAAAGCCATATTCATATCAATACGACAATACACGAACATAACATGAGTCGTGTATGAGTTCATCTAATATGTTTTTTTTAACTTTGAATGTTTGAATTTGTATCAGATTCAACCTGTTAAAATGAACATGATTGCTAAATACTAACAACCGACTTGATTACTTACTTTGAGAAGAAAACAAAGCGGTATATTCAATTGACGTTATCCTTGGAGAAATGCATCTCATGGTTTTTCATAGGATACAAAACACAGGGCGACTAAACGCATTATGGAGTGGGAGAGATGCGTGATTTTTAATGACATGGGGTAGGAACTTTTGTTGTAACAGTAGTAACTACAGGTGATTTTGAGGGCGTTTTACATTATGTTAGTGTCTTACTTGTACAATGTAATGTATAATTTTGGGTGTTGAATGAAACTAATTTACCGATAAAAAAATAACTTAAATAATAAAAAAAGGTAAAAATCCTTAAGGCAGTTGTATAATTCTTGAAGTCATGTGCAAGGCATCATTTTATTTTATCTTTCGGTGGAAGTTTGTAATTGCATTGAAACTCACAGTAGAAAGCAATCAAGCTCTCTTCTACCTTGGAATCACATCAATTTCATGCAAATCAAACACATTGAATATGATAATGCACATAATTTTATATAACAAAATATTTAATTAAAGAATTTCCAAATTGCAAGAAGAAAGAAAGAACACCAACATATTTTCCTCAACAGATTATGTTATGGTGTCTCTTCCTCTAATTTTCTAACCCCATTCAAACCATAATCTAACACATCAAATATCAAAGGTCATTGCCAACAAGATTAAAATAGCCCCATGCCTAATCTTCTCCTACTCTGAGCAAGTTTTTCCTGAAAATAGAACAGTGGTATCAGATTCACATGTACGATGCAAATACAATTAACATATGTACACTCTCTTTAGCCATTAGAGTTAAGTTGTTGCGCGCCCCCGTCAAAAACGGATTGGTGTAAAAAACATTTGTTTATTAAAAAGAAAAGTTAAAAAGTTTTTTTTTAATCCGAAGTATAAGATATTCATACTTATATTAATTTAACTTACCATTAAAATTATAGTAATAGTAACGATTTTAAAGTGCTTAACATGTGATATTTATAATGTTTTTTCATACTTATCTTAATTTAAACTTTTCAAATTATTAGAAATAGTAATGATTGCTTTAAAGTTCTTAGCATGTGATATTGATGAAAACATGTTAGGAACAAGGACAAGAAACAAAGACTATCATCCGATGTGTGTTGCATCATATGATGCGTCTTTAAATTGTCATTCTAGTGGTAAGTGACAAACTTAACTACACAACAAGTTGTGAGTTCACATTCTTTATGCTATGCAAGTTGTGATGTATTTGTCTTAAAAAAGCTTGAAATTCCTTTTCAAAAAAGGAGTAATGAAATAAATAATCCTAATTTATTGCTCTTTGGCCGATAATGGTCTCAACTACGAAAATAACCACTAGCGGTCCCAACTTCGACATATTGACCACCAACGGACCCAAACTAACTGAGGCTAACTCCGTTAGTGTGTGATGTTACGTGGCATGCTTAGGTGGAAAAATGATCCTACGTGGCATCCGACGTGACATCCCTAGTGGCAAAATGATCCTACATGGCATGCTAGGTGGCAAAATGATCCTATGTGGCATCCTACGTGGCATCCCTCGTGGCATGTCACGTCAACATCACACTAACGGAGTTAACCTTAGTTAGTTTGGGTCCGTTGGTGGCGAATATGTTGAAAGCTGGGACCGCTAGTGGTTATTTTCGTATTGGGATCATTATCGACAAAGAGCAATAGTTGAGATTATTTATTTCCATTACTCCCTAAAAAATATCAAATGACGCGCCTTGTGGACCGTGACTTGTCACTATCTACATGTCCTAATCTCAATAATTCACACATCACAACCCATAACATGCGTAATAATGCAAATCACACACTAAATAGTAACAACCATGTAACAAAACTCACCGGCGATGAAGAAATGTCCATGTAACCATCCGACGAGTTCTCCGCGGCGACAAATACACCGATGGCCCATTCGGCCTCCGCGCCATTACCACCCGCGCTTGTCGAATTACCACCCGAAACACCGATTCCTGAGAACCCCAAACCATAAGCCGGAGTCCCATCCGGTTTAAACAAACCATAGTTCCTTTCTGAAGTCGGACCGGGCTTCAAATTCTCATTAAACATAGCGAACACGAAATATGTTCAAATCAGTGTTCGGTCTAGCAGGAGTTCCTTTCTTCTGACTAATAATTTTCAAAAGGTTTCCATTATATTTCTTAGCGTTTTTTGCGATGCCCCGATTTTCGTCCTCGTCACCTTTCGGATGCCACCCGGTTTCTGATATCTGGACCGGCATTTTGTTGTAACCTAACCGGTTTAGAGCTGCGTGGACCGCGTCTATTTGAGCGAATAACATGTTGTCGTAGTGTAAGTTGTTAGCGGGATCAACAATGCCCGCATTCGGCTGAAAGAGGACGAAATCTAGCGAAACTTGCTTTGGGTCGCCTTGTATGCGAAAAAAGGGTACGCGTTTATTAAAAATGGCGAACATGTTTTCGATAGGAAATCGAGGATTGGAGAGATGCATCCCTTTAGTCTGGCCTGAAAGCACCCGATGAGGGGGGGTATGAGTTTTGGAGTACTGCCACTGAGTGTGCAGTGGTACTGTAACCTGATATTAGAGAAAATATAATAGTTAAACTTGTTATATGTGGTTAAGATAATAATTTCTAGTTGAAATTTCGTATTATCTTCGTTGTACCGCAAAATTACATATTTTCTTGAAGAAAGGTTTTCTATGCATAATTTATGATATTCTTTAAAGTATGTACTTTTGCAATTAAGTTCACACCAAATATATGAAATTGCTCTTATTTTTAGACCATGTGTAGTGGCAATGTGAAGTGATGTGACGATGCCAACTTCACGCCCCATTCCCCAAAACGCGAAAACCCCCCCCCCCCCCCCCCTCCCCAGGCGTGAAAATGAAAAACCCCAAACTTCACCCAACTTCACACTACTAGAAAAGTGGCATTTTGCAACAAAATTTTCTTACGGAAAAAAATGCGTCACAAATTTTAACAAATTAAGTTGCTACTCATTTGTGACGACAAATTTGTGACGCATTTTTTATCGTCACTCCCACTACACATGGTCTTAGTTACGTTAAATTACATAACAATAAACTCTAACTAATATATTATACCTGACCATCTAACTTCAGGTTTACAAGCGCGGTATGAACATTCTCCATAGCCGGAAGCAAGCAACCGGAAAGAGAAGTATCATTAAAAGTCAACACTTCATTACCAACAGCAATGGAGGTGATTTTAGTAGCTGGCAAGTAAGCTTGAACGTTGGATTTAACCCAAGCTTGAGCATTAGCTGGATCGGTCATCTTCGATAAATATTCATTACCAAGACCAACAATAAACTCAACTCCAGTGTTAGCAAAAGCTTTCAGGACTTTAGGATCAGCATCATAGAGCTTAACCCGTGTAGCACCGATGGATTTAACCAACGAACCACGTGTTCGGGTGATGGTAGATTGTTGGCGATCTGTCCATAATTAATGCCCACTGAAGTCACCATAGCAGGAAACAAAAACCCTGGTAAAAACATACAAAAAGAAGTAACATTATTAATGAACTAGAAGGAATAATATGAATATAATGTTAGATAATTACCTGTGATGAAGAGAAGAAGTTTTGTGGTGAAATGTGGATCTTCCATTGAGGATGATGTCGGTAGAGATGAGAGAAGATAGATAATGAGTAATAGTAGAAGAGGAAGTGTTTTGATAGTTGGATGTTTGTTGTTTTATGATGTATAAAAAATGGAGTATTGTGTGCTTGGCTTATAATTAGAGGCAGATTCCATAGGATATGTTTGTGCTCAATTTCCATGTGCACCTTACAATTTGTTTTTGGTAATTTTACATTTCTATTTTAGAAAGGGGTGGCGGCGTAGCTTGTTGCCCGCCTGCCCGTTATCTTAATGTAATTTTCCTTATTTTGGAATGAAAAAAGTAAGCTAAAAAAAAGGCAAATCTACCATATCTATATGTTTTGTAATATATTTTTTAGCATATATATACAATGTTGTAAAACTATGTCTAGGGGGCCGAGTACTGGCCAAGCAATTGCTACAATATGTGGTGCTGATACAATTTTCTTCAACTCCGCTTAATTAGTCCGAATCGATCAAAGACGGTCAACCATCGACTAAGTTGGGATAAAAATAATTTCCATGTCTATAATATTAATGAGTGAATTTCATTTCTAAGGAAAGAATATTAAGTTTTGAAATATATTAGTATGTGAACATCATCTTTTTTATTTGAATTGATATTCACGTATTTTGTGATAAATATTTGTAAACTTATGATATTTAGAGGGTGTTTGGGATTGAGTTTGGAAATGCAAAAGTGCTTTTGGTCAAAAGTGCTTATTGGCTTATGACTTTTTGAAAAGGAGTTTTAAAAAAAGTGTTTGGATTAGCTTTTGGGATGGGAAACGTCAAAAAGTCAATAGATTGTTATTTTTTTAAGTGTTTCGCTTAACTTATTGTGAATATTGGTTGTATGGGTGATAAATTGTAATTTTTTTCTAAAAGTCAAAAGCCAAAAGCCAAAAGCTAGGATTTGTGACTTTTTAAAAACAGCTTTTTAACCTATATCAAAAAGCCAAAACCAAAAGTGCTTTTGTGGTATTTTTGTGGTAGACAAACAGCTTATTGACTTATTGGCTTTTTGAAAAAGCCAATAAGTCAATAAGCTGTTTTGTAACTCAATCCCAAACACCCTCTTAACATATAAATAATTTCTCAAAAATTAATACTTTATAATTTACCATCATATATTGAAATTCATGGTGAGAATTAGTTCAATTGGTAAAGTAGTGAAAGCCCAATGATACAAAGGTGTAATCCTTGTAAAGCGTTGAGAGTTCAAGTTTCGTTGAGAGAAAACATGAATATTTAGGAGTATGCATGTTGGTTATTGCGGTTAGAAAAGATCAAAGAGAAAAAAATATATATACCAAATAATAATGCAGTAAAAATGTGGGTAAAATATAATTTGAATTTCTAAGAAGATTATAGGTAAAATCGTCGTGTGTAATCCCCGCAAAATGATGGAATTCAAGTCTCATTGAAAGCAAAATTGAATTTAGAAGTATGTAGTTTCGTCGTTGAAAAAGAAAACAAAAAAAAATGGATTAAAAATAAGGGTAAAATAAGAATTTTGAAGTTTAAAGAACACTAGATCTTTGCCCGCGTTAATACGCGGCTCACCAACGTAAAATTATTTTGAGTGGTAAAAACGTATAAAAAAATGTAGCAGAAATATTTTATTCAGATTTAAAAGAAACCAATACACATTCTATTCAAATATCACTAAATATTTCTTTATACACCACATTTTTTGTTTTAGTCTTCACTTGGCCATCAGCATCAAGTATAAGTAACTTCACTCCTGCCCTGCTTTTAACTCTTGACAATGCGACATAAAGCTGGCCATGTGAGAATACAGGGTCTCTTAAATACAATCCAACCTTCGATAGAGACTGTCCTTGGCTTTTATTGATGGTCATTGCGAAACATACGCTTATTGGGAATTGGCGCCTTTGGAACTTGACTGGAATCTTGTTATCAGATGGTATCATATTTATTCTAGGAATAAGAGTTTTGGTACCAATGTTACCACCTGATATGATTTCGGCTTCAATAACACGCTTCGCAAGTCTGGTGATACGTAATCTGGTGCCGTTGCAGAGGCCATTTTGTTGATCAATGTTTCTCAACAACATAACGGGAACACCGATCTTTAGTGCTAATCGATGATTAGGCAATCCAGAAATTTTTAAACCATTAAGGACATCAGGAGAATATAAATCTTCCTGTGAACGGTTATTACCATTCTCAATCTGGCATATACTATCAGAGCTCAAATACTCGACTTCATCTCCAGGAAACAATGCAAGCAACCTGTCATTAATTTCATGTACCACTTCGTTTGTTGGTGCAAGTATTGCTCGTTCACCAAAGTAATCTTTATCTTTGTAAAGCTGAAGAAGTGAAGGGTAGACGAAGTCAATTAAGCTAGAAATCGGATCTGATGAATGCTTTATAAGAAGATCATCTGGAATGTCGACATCTGCCTCATTTTCATCAACTGAAGCACCAACTTTACCCTCACCTAACTGTAGAAGCCAGCTTGCAAATTCCTTTATTTCTTCTGATTCAGATGTGTTGTTACCCAATGTTAACCTCATGTTTTTAGTTAACGTACGGACTTTGCAACTATTCCAAATCTTAGAGGAAGTTATTGAGGCACTTATAATATCTCTTTTACTACCATTGGGAACAACAGGAAGGATCTGTCTAAAATCACCACCCAAAACCATAACCTTACCTCCGAAAGGCAGCTCAGAATTAACCGAATCCTTTGATTTCAAGATGTCTTTCATTGTGCGATCAAGAGCTTCAAAAGCATGTTTATGAATCATTGGAGCTTCATCCCAAATAATTAACTTAGTCTGCTTCAATAAATCTGCCTCATCGCTATTCGCCTTCATAGAACACACGGATTCTTCCGTAACATTCAAAGGTATACGAAACCTAGAATGAGCCGTCCTTCCACCAGATAACAACAAAGAAGCAATACCGCTAGATGCAACGTTTAAAACAATTTGGCCTTTAGATCTAATGGCAGCAGACAACGTTTTCCATAAAAAGGTTTTACCAGTGCCTCCAAACCCATAAACAAAAAAAAGCCCACCTTTGTTAAAATCAACCGCATCAATTATCTCATCAAAAATTAAACGCTGCTCATCTGTTAAAGAAGGTGCGTTGCTATGAAATTCCTCAGCCAGCGTTGTTACTTGATAATTGAGTTCATCAAGTATCAAACGGTTATTTGCAGATGCAATCGAATCATTATTAGGAAAAGGCATAGAAGGAAACCTACGTAGGCTGGAGTTATTCCGAATTAACTGGTTCTCAATTTCAAGCAACGTAAGGTTCTTGATTTGATCATCAGGAAGAGACAAACCTGTTAACGATAAAGATTGTAATTATTAATTAAAGAATAAATAATAACGTAAAATAAATAAAATGTTGAATTATAAATTTTTTTACCTTCAATTTGGAATACGTCTTCGTGTCTACGCATAATACCGTCTGACAAGTACTTCCATGTGTTCTCCCAAACATGGTCAGGCCTAGATAAGCTGTTAGACAACAACATCATCGCGAACAAATTACGAAGAGAGTATCCTGAACCGGTATAATGAGCTTCCTCAATAGCTTCTATATATTCCTTGTCATCTTCCAACAGGCCAAGAGCGTAACATGCATCTCGATATGTTGGTAAAACTTTTCCATTCACCGTTCTTATCTCAGCAAAAGATTTGGGACCTTTGACCTTATTAAGAAGAATTCTCAAGAAATAAGCCTCACCCATTGATGGATTAACCATATGAACACGACCAATTGCCTTACCTGTTTTTCGAAAATCCCATTTTTTTTCATCAGGTTTCCAAACAAATTTACTTGGGATTTCGATGTAGCTCAGTTCACGTGCCACAGGTTCATTCTGGTTTAGTTGCATCCATTGGAGAAACATTGTAGAAGACACTGATGGCTTGTTGAGTACGTTTTGAAGTTGCTCTTGTGGACCGTATACAACAGTTTGCTCACCAGGTAGATGAAAAGGAAGCCTAATCACTGGAGGGTATCTGTAATGCACGTCGTGTTTAAGTATCCTCCATGAAGCTTCACATGCTGAAAGGAACCTGCAATCATAATGTTTTTTGATTTCATCTCTTTGCTGTACTTCTTGACCTTCTCCATCGTCTTCTACAAAAGCAATTTTAGCCCTGTCCGGTCCCTTGTTAATGTATTTGAATAGATACTTAATTGAAGCAGCTTGGTTGCACCATTCAACATTAATATGAGCTTGATAACGCTTCAAAAGTGTCGGGTTATAAGGAACCACATTTTTGTTATCTAACTGAGCACCTCCTTTTTCAACAAATACTCCCGAGTCTCTTCTTTTATAAACCGGATATCCTTTTGGATCTATCATTGATGCCGGAGAAAACTTCTTTGGAAATTTCTTGGAGCACTTACCATCAATCATGCACGGGCAGTTGGGATATTCACGTCCACATGGTCCATGAATCATAAAGTCACTCACAAGACTAAACAACTCAGGATCTACATTCTTATCTGGGATTTCAGCAGAAACGAAACGATCAACATGATCAATCGTGGGAAGCTTGCTTTCATCTTTAAGAAACAGACATATATGAGCGTGAGGAAGACCACGCTTTTGGAACTCGATAGTATAAACAGCTGTAAAAATAAATGGTACTAAAATTAAAATATAAATTTTGTAAATAAAAAATTTGCTTGAAAATAAAAAAAATATATTTACTAACTTTATTAGTTTGTTACGGTAATAAAGAATTATTCAAAGTTATCAATGTATGTTACCTGCCGAAGTCTTCCCCAATATTGCTTTATCACGTAAATCTTTCATCAGTGACTCTAGCTTCAGTTTGAATAATCTGGCTAAAATGTCTGGTCTGTCTTCAGGATTTGTCTTCTTATCCTTCAGAAACCGTCTAACTTCAGGCCATTTCGGATTACATGTGATTGTGATGAAAAAATCAGGGTATCCATGCTTTTTACAAATGGCCATTGCATCAAGATAATTTTCCCTCATGTAACGTGCACCACCAGTAAAAGAAGATGGTAATATTATAGGTGTACCTATTGTTGCCAAATCTGTAGGTCCATTTTGATGCAAGTTTTGAAGACTGGAATAAGAGTCACACCTAAGTTTTTGTTGCTGATAACGTACATAAAACAACCGCTCACTCTCGATCATAGTATAAACGTCAACCAAAAACTGTTGAAGAAGGCGCCTTGCATTCAAAATCAATGAGAACTTACCAACTCTGTCCTGAATATGATAGGCAAAATACTCTCTCATTGAACACTTTGAGTCTACTTTCTTTTTAGACTTCCTTTCTTCACGATGCGGTATATCAACCCTATAACAATCTTCTCCAAATGGAATAAGCAATGGATACTGAAGAGCTAAATATTTTGGATGAAGTTCACTTATCCGCTTAAGACCTTCTTTTCTTGATTCCACAACAATATCTCGATTGTCAAGCTCATCATCATTGTCTGTAAGTATAAGTGCAGCGATTTCATTTGAAGTTGGTAAGTTGTATAGTCGACCATCTTTAGTTCGCCTCCCAATAAGACGTAACTTAAGGCTAACTTCAGGATTTTCATGAAATCGATCGCGTACACTCCTATAGCTTTTCACAAGCTGATTTTTAGAGTCTAACATCGACTTGAGGTACTGAATGATTTGAACATCAAGTTGTTCATCAATTTTTTTATACTCCCCTTTTTCCTTACTGTAATAAATAGATTAAAATTTAAAAAAATGAACAGTTGTTTTATATGAAAAAAACAAACTATAAGTAAAAATTAATTTTAATAAACTGTAAAATATTACCTGAAAATTTTACTCCTGTTAGAGACTTCGTTTTCAGTGTCATAGATATACAACTGAGAAAATTTCGGTTTTGTCCCATCATTAGGAAGAAGACCACCCAAGGCATGATAATTTTCACCACTAATCCTGTATATAAACGGAGCCTTGCCTTTATTAATATTTGAGTCGACCTTGCCTCCCAGTGAAGTAAAACAGAACATAGAATTGAATCTTCGAATGTGCTTTAAGAAATACTTGCTTCGGAAGTCTATGTTCTTAAAAAGATTCTGATAATCGACACTGCTTTCTTTGAAATCTGGAAGTTGCACCTTTCCATAAGCACAACATAGAAAGTAACATGTTCTACCACTAACTTGTAGTGATCTGGCAGCTTCCGATTTCCACAGTTTGGCGTTACACATCTCACATACAACCGTTTGATCACCGTGATCCAAATAATCTTGTGAATACAATAAATTCAATTCATATTAAGTTAAATAAAACAATAATAAAATCGTAATTGGTTTATTAAAAATAACATTTACCTTTAGAGACACCCTTATATTGATAATTTGCCATGGGTTGAGGATTCATATCTTCTTCGTTTGACAAACTAACCATGCGAACAGGTGAGATGCAACGTCGATTACTTCTTAATCCATTGCTGCAATTTTCTACGTTACTTAAACTTGAAGATTCTGGTAACATGGAATTATGACTTGATGTATTCATGTTTGTTGTCTGAACAGAAGATGTTGCATTTGAGCGTCTATCAAAGCTAATACCTGAACCTAAATATAATACTTTAAATTAAACTTTAACATTAATAACAGTAACAACTTTATATAAGTAATGGATTCAAAGAAAGAGGTACCAGATGTAACAATGGATTGGTTCCGCAATCCTATAACTGAATTAACTTTACGTCTTTTAGCATCAACTTGTGCTTTTCTAAAACTTCTAGCCTCGACAGAATTTGGTCTATTACTATCATGCACTGGCACTATGAATACAAATAGAATTGTAATGTTTAGATAGTAAATAAACTTTTAAATATAGAGTGTTATAACATTATAAACAGAAATGTAAGCAACATAGAAATATGATACCGTTTGTAATATTAGACAAAGGAGTACGTTCTGTTGAACCTGTTTATAAATAAGTAAAAAAATAAGTTACGATTAGATATAAAAAATTACGAAATTAATAAAATGTTATAAATTACTGAATGGAAACAATAGCTATTACCGGAAAAAGATGCATTAAATGGGGTGTTGAAGGTTGAGCTAAAGGCAGCCATATCAAGTGAATATACATTGTTGGTGGATGTTGACGGATTAGTATTTCCAGATTGCTTAATATTCTGTCTCTTAGCATCAAGTTGTAATTTTCGAAAAATACGGCAATCGCGGGCAAGGTTACTTTTGACTTCAACCATAGAAAAAATTTATTAAATAATAATAGTTTTATACCCAAAAAAATAACCAAATTAGTACTTTCGAGTAACATAAAATATGTCATGAAAATTATAAAAGATACCACTTGAGATGTTAGACAGAGGAGTTTGTTGCACTTGACCTTAACAAAATAGAAAAATAAATTCGTATTATTAAATCTGATTATTAATAGGCATGTCAAGTTCAAACGGTATACAAACATATAAAAACAATGAGTGCTGTAACAAAATTTTACCTGGTGTAGACAAATTGAAAGTAGATTGGACCAACGAACTTTGATGAATATAATTGTGTGAAGGTCCAATGGACTCACTGTTAAATTGTACGCTTGGTGGTACATTTTCTATTCCATTATTATGATTATTGACCTTGCCTCTCTTGGCATCTAGTTGTAACTTCCTAAATTTACGACACTCGGCCGCATTTTTAATTTTTTGTTCATTGGAGATAACTGTGAAGAAAAATAAATTGTTTGCATGATATTATGTATACGATTGATAAAGATGAAAAATATGTTTACCGTTAGAGATATTAGATAACGGTGTTCGTTTATCATTTGAGGTGCTAGACAGTCTTTTACGTCCCATTTCACCTAAATAATAATGAAGTACAACTAAATTATAAAGGAACATAACATAGAAATAATCAATGATTATCTAGAAATTTTGTTTCGTTGTAAAAAAATACATATAATCACGATGTTAAGTAGTAAAAAATGAACTGATAGAAGAAAAGAATGACATACAACCAACTTGTACAAAAGAAGACTGAAGCGCGCATGAAACAGCAAACAGGAATTCTCTTGAATGTTTGATTGTTGTGTAAGCTTTTTATGTTCTTTTGATTGAGTTTAGTCTCTTTTATATAGATAATAGTGGTTTATATAGAGCATATGTATTAAATGTATAATTAAAACATATAATAAATATTTTTAATGAATTACCATAATTACAAAATGCTAATAATTTGAATTTGAATATTTTCGTGAAAATGGTGTTTGAATTTTCCGAAAATACTAAATTTCGAAATTTGTATTTTTACTTAATTTGGTTGTAAGTAGCATAAATATATTTAAATGAACCTAATAAATTTTGGAAAGTATATACATTTTTAATTTATAATTTAAAAGTGAATAAAGTTTCTACTTTTAATGTAATAAATTCATTAGATTAGTTACCATTTTGTAAAAATAAGTCATAAATACATATTTGTTAATTTATAAATTCATAATACTAACTTTAATTTTTTTATTTTTTGATATTGTCTGATTAATATTTCGCAAGTGTCTAATTAACATAAAAAATGCTTTTCACATTGTATTGTACAACCATTCAAATCTCGAATTATAAAGTATCAACAATAATGTTAAATCCTAAAAACATATTGAAGCATGTAGAATTTTTACCAAACTAAAAAACAAACATCAAATGTCAACACACATTTTATTTAGATGAAAATTGTCTCAGAACCAAACCAAAGATAAATGAAAAGAAAATGTCAACACACATCAAATAAAAATCCTTACAATAAAGAAATGTTCATAAAACGATTCATTGATCCTATTTTTCAACCTTAGGAATCAAAAGTGGGTTGTCAAGTGATTTGTTAACGTAATTCTTCTTCTCAGTCTTAAGGACTTTAGTTGTTGATTCACTTGCATCATCTTCGGTTTCATAAACTTTGTCCAGGCTACGCTTTACTTCAGCTTCATCACGAATCAAACTAACTCTAGAAGATGATTCTGGAGTAGTGTTGTCTCCAACAGAATCCTACAATATTAAAAGGCATGTCGAAATTGTTAGAAGAAACTAAATTAAAATCTAATCTAATCTGAATACACGATTGACTAACTCAACTACTAACCTTCACAGACACTGCATTTTGTGTTGAAGATTCACCTAGATCAATATTTTCAAGGACAGGTTGATCGATCTAGAAAACAATAAAATGTAATAATGAAAAGATTAAGGTAAAGCGTTTAAACAATAAGTAAATAACAACTAAAATTTATTAAGAATGATTCATAAGACCTATTATAACTAAATTTTTAAATGATAATCATAACCTGAATGTCCAAGAACCTTTCTTCAAGAGAAGCTACAATTTCGGAATCATTTGTAAGCTTACGTATACCATAACCATCAAGATGCTTATCAATGTTGAACTTCCCTACTTTAATTTTGAAAGCAAACTTCTTCTCTTCAAAATCATAAAACTCAACAGGAGTTATTTTCTCTTCGGTAGATACCTAGATCATAAATGATATAAGTAATACGAAGTAGAATAACATATATTGATTAAGATTGAAAAAAATAACTTACCTGTTTGGTTTTCTCAAGAAGCTGCATCGCTGACATGCCCAACATTTTTTTCGCTTCTCGATCAAACAATGTAAGCGATGTTATTCCAGTACAATCCTGCACCCTTATTGGAATTCTAAACCTACAACATCAACAATAAAAAATCAGCGCTATAATTCAAAAACTTTAAAAATAGAAACATCAACCCTAAAACATAACCTCCAAAAAAAATAATATCATAGATTTATAATTTATGTATAAGAAATAAAATTCTTACACTGGATCAGCAGACACAATCTGTTTTGGACAACTTTTATTCGTGCAAACCAACACTTGTTTAAATGAAGTTACGTCCTTCATCTCTTCATCATCAGGTAAACTCAAAGTTGGCTCAACCTTGTGATTACAGAACTCGCACCCAAGGTAATACCAATCTTCATTAGGATCCACACCCTTGACTGTTCCAACAACAATTACTTGTTTGTTAACCTGCATAACAAAAAGTAATCAGTTCACAAATACTGAGCAAATGTATTTTAAAAATATAAGTAATTAATACACGAACCTCAGTTATCAATGGAAGCTCACGAATACAACTGAAAGGTGTTTTATTCAAAAATTCATCAGACATATTCATGCTACCAGACGATCCCAGAGATCGTTGAGCAGAAGAGGATTCGTTGGAAATAAACTTTGCAATATAACTGTAATTCGAAAAAAATTCTTTATTTATAAACCTTTAAACAAATAAAAACATATAAATAAAAGACAAAAAAAGATAACTATGCTACCTTTTCTTGAAAGAGCGAATGTCTTCAATGTCTTCATTAATAAAGAGGCGAGTGATAAAAAATCCATTTTGAACACTTACATTGCCTTTGTAAAAAAAAAATATTAAAACAGCTAAAACAAATACCGGTATAGAAAAATATGTAATCGGAAATCTAAAAAAAGTAAAATATAACAAACCTTTATAATTGCTAAAGCTACCAAATTGAACAATAAGGACTACATGAACTTCATCTTCATTCTGCTTGATGTATTCAAACATCTGATCACTATACTCTTCCCACAAAGAACAGGTCATTTTAATGCCACTACATATAAACAGAATGTATGTTAAAAAAGGAAATTATAAACAGTTTTATACCAACATATTCATAGTAGATATGAAATACATACTCTAGATCGATCAACACAAGGTTCATCTTGCTTTTCAAACCAGCTTTAGTTTCTGTTGGTTCTGGTGGAGTCCATTCTTCAACATAGCCAATGAAATCTTAAAAAAAAAGTTAAACAGTTTATACGAATACATAATCAATATACAAAAAGTATAAAAATACATTTTTTACTGTAATTAAAACAAACCGATTCTTTGTTCTGCAGACAGGTTTCCACTTTTAATTGACTCAAAAGATGAAAAATTAAAACCGTATTTGCTTCCATCAAACCTACTACACTTTGTAATATTGGTTTCAAAAGTAAAAGAGAGCATGTCATCTTTAGCAAAATGTTTAGTAGATTTGTTTTCAGCAAGTTGAGAGTTATAAATGTAATAAGTTTCGTTTTCACGTAAGAATTTTTCATGCTTCTTCATATATCTACTCCATACAATTGCTTGCATCTTCGAACCCTGTTTAAAAGTTCAAAAAACAGAAAGTAAAATAAAACGTACTTAAAAAAATAAAAACCGAATATGTTAAAAACATAACCTGTTCATCCATCAGAACCATATCAAGAGAAAGAATTTCCCCGGGCATCTTTCGATTTGCTCTCTTCCAAAGCCTAAGCACCTTAACTTTGATCGTGTATTTACTCATGCGCCAAGTGATGTCATTCAAAAAAGTGATGTTGTTTGGATCCATAATGCTGCAAGTTTGTTGACAATGTAGGTATTAGATACGCTTTAATTTTTTAAACATAACATTGGAATTTCTAATTACAAACAGTAGTGATACAGATACCTGACAAAGTGAGGAAGATTTGATTGATCGAAACCTTAATCAACGTTGAACAATCTATTATGTATTTATACTGTAAGTGTTAAATGTAATAAGAAATGTTTACTTAGTTATTTTTAGTAAAGATTAGTGAAAAATTAAGTAAATTTATAATTGAAATGAAAATGATTTTACATTTAAGTGTTTCCATGATTAACTTAAATTTCGTTTAATGTTTGTTAAATAAAAATCTTGGTATTTAAATTGTTACATGTTTCCATTTTTAAGTTAGAAGTTTAAATTTTTTACTTTTCAAACCGATAGGTTTTTAAAAAAATTATATATTATGAAAAATTTTGTACACTAACACATTTAAGAAAATTTGAACAGTCTACTCAAGTTTAAATGACATAGTAAAACATTGATTTTAAAACGGTTAAAAAACCACCAGATTAAATTTACATTTAAAATGATTTTAAATGCTTTAATGTTGTTTATGTTAAAACCGGTTTTAGTTATTAAAGGGTTGGTTTTTAATACTTAAAAAACAAAGTAATTACATTTATGTTGATTGTAACTTACCACTAATACTTTTAAATTGACCTTGTTAACAATGATTGATAAGAGTTATTGTTATTAATATCAAAGTAATTAATACTAATGACAATTCATAAATTAAAAGGTTGTCAAATCTTTAATTACTTTTAAAAAGTTAATCCTCCAAAACCTAAAACTTTGTAAAATTTAAAAACTTAATGTTTATAACAACATTTTTTAAAAAATAATTTACCAACCAATGTTTTAAAACTTCATTGTTTTCTATATGAAAATGTAAAACATTATTATTAACATTCAAATAACTGTTTACTAACATATTTCAAGCACTGCTAACTTACTTGCTATACAACCCAAAAAAATTAAAATATACGACTACTAAACATACATCATAAAAAGTGATTGTAACTACGCATTAACACTATAAGTTGAAACATGGATAACATAGTTACCACTAATTTGCAGTGAAATTTAGTATATTAGAATACTACCAGGAACTTATATAAACTATCATATCAACTGTTTCAACAAACCATACCATAATAGTACTGTTTAAAACACAAAACAACCCAAAAAACACACAGTTGACTAAATCAGTAAAACGTGCAAATGTATGTGACCACTAAACGTTCGCCATATTCAAAAAACTACCACCACTAAGGTGCAAAAAGTTACCGACCAAAAATGTTATGTTCACCAAAAAACTGCCAAAACTAACAGAACTAATTACCAGCAAGCCTAACTACTTTAGAGAGCTTTAACAGACCTCGTTTCTGGAAAAAAAGGAAATGCATTTAATCACCTGCCTGCAGATCCTTATCAGCAACAAAGGTTGACATACCTTTGATGTAGTAACGCTTACTTGACCTCGAACTTTCTACACCAACAGAAACTCCCCAAGTGTAACCTTCACCATCTTTAATCGTCAAACCCCTCTGCCTGTTCATACCATTTTCTGTTGCCCAATCCGCCTGCATACGCTAAAAAATGACAAATAATTTGCAAATTTAATAACAAACTAACATATGCCTAAATATGATTATAATATACGGTTTGTATAATATAGGAAACTTACAAAATGATTGTCAACGGTGAAAACAACCGGAACACCCAAATCATCACAATAACCTACATCCTCGCTAGCAGCAGATTGATCATCCTCATGATCCATAGCATCTCCTTCACTCACCTCTTCGCCATCATCATCAGAAACAACAATGATATCATTATCATTGTGTTCATCATCCTCAGAATTGTCATCGTCCTCCCACAAAGAGGGAGGAAGAGTAAGCTTGCCTTTCTTAAAAAATGTCAAGTCATATGTTTTCTGTTTGTTTAACAAAGTAAAAAATCAAAATTTTATACGATAATGAAAAATAATGTATAGAGTTAATTGTGATGTAGATTAGCCAAAATAATACAACAAACATTTACAAATTGAGAAACAAACCTCATTGTAAATCTCAAACACAATCAGATGATCTTTGGTTATCTCAAAAATCTCCCTCATATAAGGCCATCCTTGAGTTATGTAAGTAGCAGCACCATCGTTTTCTAGCTGGATTTGGAAAACATGACCTGAAGACAACACCGTTTAATATTATTTTTAATCATTCAAAAAGAGATTAACCAAAGAATCGGAAATAAAGTCTTTATTTCAATTAATAATTATTATACAATATGAATGATAAACCATTATAACCTATATAATCAATACAGTTTTATATTATTTTTTAATAAATATCAAATTAAATGAGGAATGATCGGGTTTGGAAAACATGACCTGGAAATGAGCTGACTATGATTGGTTCCAACGGAAGCGTCATGTTGTATAATCCATGCATAACAAAGCAACTGATATGCTGATAAGTTGCAACAAATGGAATGAAACATTAATACATATTACTATATCATCAGTGTGTTATATAATGTAGTTAAATGAGAGTACATAACACATACCAGACGTTCATCATCAGTTTGAGGGTCATCAAGCTTGCAGTAGAAAAATCTACCAGGTGCAGCTATAGCATCTTGATGAAAAGTAATCATATTGAAACAGTTGATCGCCGATTCGTATTCAAAAACAAAGTTGCAAATAGATGGGTAATTTAATGTAGTCATCAGGTGCTTCCATCCGTCACAAATAAACCACTTCCCAGCTATCTGCATGACCTTAACGCGAAATCTTTTTTCATCCAGTGTATGAATCGCACAATCACCTGTTGGATACTTATACTTTTCAACCCATTCTGTGTACTCCTGAGGTAAAGCCTACATATAAGAAAGAATTTGATATTATACCAATATTAGATATTATACCAACATTAAAAATCTTTGTTAATGAATGTAATAAATCAAATATTATTGCATAAGAAAGATTGTAAGATTGATTACCAAGCAAAGACGATCATTGGCTTCTGACCGTACCCAAAAACCGTAAGTCATTATCACACAACCAGTTAGCAATCTGTATTAGAAAAAAGTGAGTTAGTATGAAACATAAATCAGTAAATGGAAACATCAAAAACCAATTGATTATAAGTTTTCAGGGCTAACAATTTTACTAAATACAAACATAAACCATAAAGCAGGAATCAGTGTCAATAAATATTAAACACCAATTGAAACGTAATCATAAACCTAAAACATTCAACCTTAATAGAATCCTAAAATATAAATGCAAAATCATTCTCAGTTGAAAGCTTAAATAGTAACAAACCATTCAACTATTTGTTAAACCATAAGTGGAGACCTAAAACATAAAGAATCGATCAAAAACTAAATCATAAGAATCATTTCTTAGATATCCTTAAAACATTAATTCAAACGTAATCATAAACCTAAAACATTCAACCTTAATACAAACCTAAAACATAAATGCAAAATCATTCTCAGTTGAACGCTTAAATATTAACAAACCATTCAAGTATTTGGTTAAACCATAAGTGGAGACCTAAAACATAAACAATAGATCAAAAACTAAATCATAAGAATCCTTTCTTAGCCATCCTTAAATCATCAATTGAAACGTAATCATAACCCTAAAACATTCAACCTTAATACAAACCGAAAGCATAAATGCAAAATAATTCTCAGTTGAACGCTTAAATAGTAACAAACCATTAAAGTATTTCTTAAACACTAATTCCAGACCTAAAACATAAATAATCGATCAAAAAACTAAATCATAAGAATCCTTTCTTAGCTATACCTAAAACATCAATTGAAAAGTAATCATAAACCTAAAATATTCAAGCTTAATAGAAACCTAAAACATAAATGGAGAATCATTCTCAGTTGAACGCTTAAATAGTAACAAACCATTAAAGTATTTCTTAAACCCTAAATTGATACCTAAAACATAAACCACTAATCAAAAACTAAATCATAATAATCCATTCTAAGCTTTATATAAAACATCAATCGAATCATAAACCTAAAACATTCAATCTAAATAGAAACCTAAAACATATTTTCCATAATAATCATCAGTGGAACCGTAATCAGTCTAAATAAATAATAATCAATCAAAATTTTATCTTCACGATTGAAGTGTAAAATCCCCTAAATCGAATGGTCGGACATAAACCCTAAAAAAATCAACGCAAAATCAAAGATATTAACATCAATGAATGACTGAAGAATAATAAACAAAAAACCAAGAAAAATCGTTACAACAAACACATTAACAGTAATCGAAATCCAAAAAAAATATAGAAAATAACTTCATCGATGATCTGCGATAATAATGAAAGATAGAAGAACATCGATGTATTGAAAAGAAGAATCGAATGGAGGTTACCTTGGATTGGAGATGATCGATATGTTTGAATCGCCAAGATTAGGGTTTAGGTTTTGGAAGCGGCGATGTTGAGCAAATGGGGTGATGTTATGTCCGTGTGTTTTTTTTGACTTTATATAATTTCGGGATTTTTGATTTAAAAAAAAAAATTTATTAATTCTCTCAATGTGCCATGTGGCATCACCAATGGAGGAGAGATAATGGCTAGGGGGGTAAATAAATGACATGTGTCAAAAATTGCTCCAAAATATTATATGTATAGATTATATGTAAAATCCTCATGTGTAATTCTTGTAAAATGTGAGAGTTCAAGTCTTACTGATAGTAAGATTGAATCTAGGAGTATGTCAGTTTTGTCGTTGAAAGAGAACAAAAAATAGAGTAAATGTCTGGGTAAAATAAAATTGTTCGTTTTGCCCACAAAAAGCTCACAGGTATTTTGTTGCCCTAGTAAAAAATTCCTAGAAGGTCGCCCATCCTAATACTACTCCACTATTTGTGGAGTTCACCTCTCATCCACTAGCGTTAAGTCTAAAACGCATTGGCGATTATAGAGGCATTGCATTTTTTTTTATTAACTAATAATCTCTCATGTCCACCATCGATGTTAGATTTGCCTATGGTGTTACAATGTCCATGTTAATTTGCTCTATATCACTATAATCACCTCCTCATAGGGACTCGTAGTTTTTTATAAGATTTACCGCATCATCCCAAATGACACAAGAGTATCTCTAATACAATTTATAGCATCAAGCTCCTAGTACCATCAGTATTGTTTGATTTGCTATTGATGGGTTGTCCATATAAGAACTCACGGATTTAATTCGTAAGCTAAGAGGTCACCCATCCTAATACTACTCTCACTTGAGCAAGCTTAACTGCAAATTTTTTGTGTTACACAACCAATACGTTCAAAATGCGTTGATGATTCAAGTGTCAATGTATTCTTTATGAACCAAGAATATCTCTTTGCCAATACCAATTTGGAAATTACTTGAGGTGTTATAGTGGTATATGTTAATTTTCTCTATATTATTAGATATGATATCATCATATTATGATGATTTAAAGGGATGTATATGATACTTAGAACTTAGTTTGGATATAATGGTGTATGACAAGTTTTGTAGGGATATACATGATAGTAGAATTTTGTGTGGATATACATAATATAATATTAAGCAAGTTTCGTAAGAATACCTATAAAATTATCAAAACATGAATATGTTATTCACGGGTATCATTTACTAGTAAAGTTTTTCAAGGGGGAAAATGAAACGAGGGAGTTAAAGTGAATGCTATAATGAAAGGAGGAATAAAGACACTTTATACTTTGACTAATTACAAGATGTAAATTTTTTTTTGGAGAGTAGTGTTTCAGCGGTAAATCTCGTGTTGCAAAGCGACCACTGTTCAGGATCGAATCCCATAAGAACCACATGGGTTTCTCCTTTCAAACCCAACGGTTATTTTTTCGGTGGAACGTGAAAATCAAACCTGAGACCAAACCCGGGCAGGAACCCTCCAAGGAGGTAAACCTTCTCACCTCAAACCAGCTAGGCTGGAGATCATTGGCATTACAAGATGTAAAATAATATGGATAATAATATATGTAAATAGTAAAACCACTATTCTTTAAAATGACATTTGAAACTAAAGGTGCGTAGGGCCGGGGGATAATACAACAGGAAGATGTTGAAAATCCAATCTGTATTCACATGCCAGAAATTATGTTTTTCAATGACATTAGGAAGTAGGAAGTTATATCATCATGTTATATTTGTCGTTTCTTAATCAATCAATTTAATTTATCTGCTTAATAATTGTGTTATGGTCACAAGTATTAGCATTGAAAGTAAACAACAAATGTGGGAAACCTTTTGGAACATTACCATTGAAAGTAAAAAAACAAATGTGGAAAACTCTTTGATTTTTCAACGGTAAACTTTATAAAAAGAACTACGACCTCAAATCAAGGACCGTCGAAAACAAACCATTATATCATGTACAATGGAAAAGCAATCCAATCCTTTCACTGGATGGTTTTAAATTTAGACCGACTACGTAGCAAAAAAAAAAAAGACGAAGACTTAATAGTCGCAATAACCTCGTTCGCTTTTGGAAAAACTCCTTCAAAAGCCTTAGCGTTTCGCGCTCTAAACGGCAAACATCTCGTCATAATGATACCTCGTATTATCTTCTTTGCAAACCTTTTGGAACCACTAAATGAGATACAAGTCATTTAATGCAAAAACAAATTCTCAAAATGAAATTAACTTACATTTATATATAGCCTTTAAAACCTTAGTAGAAGTTTTAAAAATTTACATTTAGGAGATAGTAGTAATAGATGATATTGTAGGGGTGTTTATGGTCCGGTTTTCCCGGTTTTATACTTTATATTAATGTTTTCTCATATAACAATTTAGAATCTCGTTGTAACCATTCAAGCAGGAAAACTTGAATATGAACGGGTGAACTTACACAAGATTCAACAATCGTAGTGATTCTAGGTAGTTTATACTTTATATTAATGTTTTCTCATATAACAATTTAGAATCTCGTGATAACCATTCAAGCAGGAAAAGTTGAATATGAACGGGTGAACTTATTGAGCAATATATTGAGCAATATAATATGGAACTATATATTGTAAATATCGGTACCATATTTGATAACATTTCTCTATTTAATTTAAAAAATTAATATTTTAAAGTCACTTAAATTTGAGGAAATATAATTTTTATATCAATGGGCTCCCATACTTTTAGATATCGGATCAGCCCTAAGGTTAACCTATTGACAGAATTACATTGTCCATATTGTTAAACTTTTGACAGAATTACATAGTCCATATTTCAATAATGTAAAGATTTCAACCACGTAAACCATAAGATTGTTTATTTATTTATAAGTAGCCTCAAGCCTTTGAGAAATGCTTGTTTTGTTATTACCTGACCGGGCTAGTTTCTGTTTAAGCTGGACCACGTTTACACAGGCCTACCACATGTGAATATCGGCCCAAGGTAATGATAATGTTTTAAAACTCGTAAAATTTCTGCATGAATTGGCAGTTTATTTGATTGTTATCAAACAATATGAAAATCGTTTATTAGAAACAATTTTTAATTCTAAAATATTTTATAGATAAAAAATGAACACATATCTTAAAACAAGACTCGGTGTGCCCTTAAAAAGGACATAAAATATAATATTTTCATTTTAAAATGTTATGTCATTTTCAAGGACTTGTATTATATACCTTCCTTTCTTAGAACATGAATAACCCGAATGTTTGTTGGCATCCGTATGGACATGCGGAAGAAAGAGAGAAGATGTGGTAGGCGTAAAGGATTGTCCTTGGCCAAAGACAGGTAGGTGGGAAAGAAGACCTTTGTGATCCTTGCATTGCAGATGCTCTTGTTATAAAGTTAAAGCCCATGATGCTTCTACGTCTCAACATAAACATAATAAGTTTTTCCAATTTCATACATAGTGTTTATATGTAGGTGAAATGGATCAAACAACTTAAATCGTAGCATGTCACCCAGTTAATCATTACAAGTTCCAAACGATACATTTCACTTTTTCCTATTTCAAACATAGTGTTTAAAAGTATGTGAAATGGATCAACCAACTTAAAATAGAAGCAAATCTCCCAGCTAACCATTTCAAGTTTCAAATGATACATTTCACTGCTCATTTTTCATTGTTGACGGTTTAACGTTGCAGCCTAGCTTGAAATTCAAAATTGGTCATGTAAACTGTAACACCCCAAAATCATCTGTTTCGACTAATTACGCCATTAGGCGTGATTAGAAAAAAAAAAATATTAAAACGAGACTCGAATAATAAAAATTTAGGTTATTTCCTATTATGGGAATAAAACTAGAGACTAGTTTGTTAATTGAGTTTTAACAACCAAAAACTTTGGAGAAAACAAGTTGAGGGGCTAAAATAGTCAAGTTGTTAAACTTGATTAAACATATGAAATCATATGTGTGTATGCATCGATTTTTTTCATCAAGAGATGAAAAAAACACATACACAATTCATCCCTCTTATACTCTTGTCCAATTCAAGCTTCAATCCAAGGATTCAACAAGTGCATGGGTGATTTGTTGATCATCTAAGCCCTAAATCACCCTAAGGTATCATTTATTTCCTTTGATTTCATGGAAAACTCATGATTTAGGAAGATGGGGATATTAGGGTATTTTATAAAAACGTGAGATTCTTAGTTGTTAGAGGTTTCTCTAGCTTTAGCGAGCCTCAATCATACCTAAATTGCATACAAATCACATTCTACATGTATATTTGATTCTAGTAATATGATTATGCTAATATGTGAAAATTGGGGTTTAACCTCTAGGTTGAAATCCTCTATGTTTAATGATTTAGTTAACTCTTAGGAGTTTTCTTAATGAGGAATTTAGGCTAAAAAAGTCTAAATAACATGATATGATGATTATTAGGTAGATGGGTATGTTTTAGATAAACTTAAACTCATGAAAATCAAGTGAATTTGGTGGGTGCACACCAAGTGTTTGATGAAATGCCTCAATAGTCTTGTTTGCAAATTGTGGTGATAACTTGATTTGGGTTCATGGAATTACCCGCATATAAAACGTGAAACACATGTTTAAAAGATGGATCACACCATGAATGAAAAGTATAGCCAAATGATAATTGGTAAAATGAAATAATGGTGTGAATAAACTCATGAGATATGTTAGTTATTGGATATGATGACTAACTTAACTAATCTTATGAGTATAGTGAGGGTTGATCTTGTCAAGCTAGGTGCAAGCTTGGATGGAATGGATCAACGAACAAAACGGGTCAAGCGGATATGAGCCTAAAGTGCAAGTAAATGGGAATGAATACAAGTAAGTTGTACTTACACCACTAGACTATAACATATCTTAATTGTTGTATATATTCGTCTTAAATCTAGTGTATGTGATAATGGTAAATCCCAAGGGGTGGAATGTATTAAATGAGTTGCCTTATGTGCACTCAAGACAAAACGTGGTTTACAACCTTAATTGAGACAATGAGTTATGACCGAATGGTGAAATTCATCAAACGAGTCAATTAAGAAGGTATGTGAAAAAAATGATGTTTTAATCCAAATGGAATCAATTGAATGAAATCGTTGAACATGATGTTAAATGGGTCAAGTTGTGTCATTTGAACCATAGGTAAAAACCTAGGTTCGGTGTTATATTACCATGTTTATTCACACAAGTCTACTTACTTATGTCTTCTTTATTTAGGATTTGTATGCATAGTGGTCTAGCAGACCGCGTTTGGTTTAAGGCATTGCCTTCATTTATTCGATTCTAAGCCATCTATATATTTTAGACCTCTGATTGTTCGTTCACCCATCATGTGCTAATGCCCATGAGGTTAATTCCGCTCTCTTTGCTTTAACGTGCCTCGATTAGGTCACATTATTTATCATTGTTCTTTTATGATTGCAGCTAGAAGCTGTGATCGTTTTCTTGGTGAGGGTCCACCTACGACTTCTGGGGTCTCCTACGAGCCCCTTTTTGTTTAGCATTTGCTTCGTCTCTTTATTTATTTAATATATCGTCTTGCAGTTTACATCCGTGTTCTTAGTTCAGAGGTGTGAATCATAGTTCATACTTGCCTCGTAGGCTTTTACTTTCGTTTGTTTTCCTGTTTAGTGTGACGCGTAGTTCACATTCGCCCGTAGGCTTTCACGAATTCATTATGATTTGGTGTGACGCATGGTTCACATTTGCCTGTAGGCTTTCACGAATTCATTATGATTTGGTGTGACGCATGGTTCACATTTGCCCGTAGGCTTTCACGGATTCTGTTACAGTCTTCGTTTTGAATTTGTCATGGCTATCCTATGATAAGCCAATATTGTTTTTCATACTCTTTACTCGTCCGACCGAACCTAGGTTTAACGAAACTTTCGAATAAGGTTCAAGTTTACTTATAGTTCAACCTTTAAACAAGGTTCGAATCTTACCCTTGTTGTACCTCGTTAAGTGGTTCACGTTGCTATACGAATTAACCTCTCGAGTTTGATTCAGATTTATTTAGTGTTTACCCTTAGATAGGGTTCAGATTTGTCTATGATTTAATCCTTGATTAAGGTTCAATTCCATTAAGGAATTCACCTTCGGTTATGGTTTGAATGCATTTATGACTTAACCTTGGGTTAAGGTTCAAGTCTATTTGTGGGTTAACCCTTGATTACGATTTGAGTGTGTTTACGACTTAATCTTTAATTAAGGTTCAAGTCCTTTTTACGGATTAATCTTTATTGAGGTCCGTATGTGATTATGACTCAACATTTGATTAAGCTAGGTTCAAGTCTGCTTACGAATTTAACCTTATATAAAGGTTTAAGTTTTATTATGACTTAACCTTGTTTAAAGTTCAAGTCTAGTTGCGGATTTAACCTCTTATAAAGGTTCGAGTTTTATTATGACTTAACCTTTGATTAAGCTAGGTTCAAGTCTGCTTACGAATTTAACTTTATATAAAGGTTTAAGTTTTATTATGACTTAACCTTGTTTAAAGTTCAAGTCTAGTTGCGGATTTAACCTCTTATAAAGGTTCGAGTTTTATTATGACTTAACCTTTGATTAAGGTTCAAGCCTATTTCCAAACTGAATCTGTATATGACTCAACCTTGATTAAGGTTCAAGTCTATTTCTGAACTGAATCTGTTTATGACTCAACCTTGATTAAGGTTCAAGTCTATTTACTAATCCGTGTAAACGTTGTGGTAATACATTTGGCTATATGGCCCCGCGGGTCGTTTATGCATCAGTATTACATACCCGGTCTACCGGACCTTTATTGGTTCGGCATTACTCCCACGTTCTATGACCCCTCGAGTCATATGGTCGGAAGTTTCACATGCCCATTTCTCCCGACCTAGTCCTTGCTACATGGGACGTATGCATAAAGAACACAAGAAGCCTACCGTATCATGTGTTTAACACTTGCCTGGCCAGGGTAAGCAATTCGCACATGACACTGGTGATCTCGTCGCGTTCATCACGATACTTCCCAAATAGACAATTCCCAGTCGCCTGTTTGATTTAATGAAATCTCTTTTGTTAATTTGCTTTAGTATGTTGATTTCGTTTTTTTTATTGGGTTGCATTGTTTTGCAAATGCAATCATGTTTTCCAATTTCCGTTTTGGCTGGGCCTAGGCCCACCATCACCGTGTAATTGGTGTGTTTCCAAGTTTTGAATTGTTTAAAGCACCTTTCTCATGATTTATTCCTTATTGATTTCATGTTCATACATGATACATAACATTTTGACTAGATTAAGATAACTTTGGAAATGAATTCCTTACGGATTGATGATCAGCTTGAACCGAATGCTTAACTCGTTTAACCTTGGGCTCTGAATACCACTTGTAAGACCCTGCCCGATAAACGGGTAATTAAACGATAATTTACGAGGAAATAAACTTAGTTTGGAAGTTTATGAATAAAGCATTACATATTAAACGTGTTTCACAAGTTTTTAGCACATACGCATTACATTTCAAAACATACGTATAGTCTAGTTAGTGTCGAACACGACAACAAAACGCCTTCCAAAAACCAAGTTTCAAAAGATTAAGTTTAAGCGTTGCGGAAGCAGTCGAGTCTGATACGTTCGGTTCTTGCTCGAGTCTTGATCATCATCCGTATCACATACATGATTTCCTGGGGGTTAAACACGGTTAAAACAACCCAAAAGTTAGTTTAAACAAGTCAATGATAAGCATGAAAAACACCCAGGAGCGTATCCATACTCCCATGGGCGTAGCCCTACTCTTACTCAAAATGGGGTTTTGGGCGTATTTGGGGCGTATGGCAGCAGGATTCCATGATTTCAGATAACTTGACAACAGAGTGGCCGTAGCCCTACTCTCCTGGGCGTATCCCTACTCTGCTCAGAAATGGCTGCACGTTTTTATTTAGCATTTTTGCCATTTTCCTTGCTCGAGGCTGCACTTTTTATGCAACTTCAAAACCATTTTAGGGACTTCTTAGAACTCATTTATGGGTCACCAAGCATAGTTTATAAGTGACTAAATCTCGAGTGCAATACCTTATTCGGTTTCTAACACTATTACCATAGTGATTTGAATCCTTTTCTACTTGACCCGTTAACGTTTGCATAAGTTGAAAACATGAGTTTTTATAATTCCCAAGTTCTAATTGTGATTTATACATACTTGTCAAGCCTCGACTCGACTAAGTGACTTTCCTACCAAGTCATTTTTTTTTTGCCGTGATAGCGATGCCTCGTGTCCATGGCCACATGTGCCACTTCTCTCGGTCTTGCTCGCGCGGCCCTTATGACTCGCGACATGATTTTGTTTATCCAATGTTTTTCATACCCCTTGGGAGTCACAACATTATCTCGATTACATGACATCTTCATTGTTATACTCTCCTACTTATGCATATATGTATATGTTTATGAAGTCATAGTTGTGACTTTCCTTAGTTCGCGACCCTTTTTGATTCTAGACTAGCTTGAGATTAGTAGCATAAAGTCTACGGATATACTTAAGCAAATAACAACAATCAGCATCGGCATAATGTTTACTCGCGGTTTAGGCCCTTGACTAACTGTCTAAGTAGTGTTTTTAATCAATTGACCCGTTAGCCTAATTGGGCTATTGACAACCTTCATCTAAGGCCGTTTTCTACAATTAAGAAACTTCGTTAAGCTTCTTTTGTGACACCCCTACAACTAGTTTCCAAATATACATCCAAGATATAACTTAGCATATAAGCATACAAGGTATATAGTGAGATTTAAGCCATCGAGTGACTTACCTTATGCATGCTTCCACTTTACCCCAATCCGAGACTCCTTGGCTATCCAAAGTCTCTTGTATATGCACCTATGAGGTGAATGATCACTTAGGTTGTTAGAACCTAGTCTTTACTTGTCTACACGCATTTTTGGTCATGTTTTACCAACATACATGTTTTCACCAAATTATCTATGCCCAATTGAAATCGAGTTTCATTGAGGCATTTTATCAAACACTTGGTAGGCGTGATTTTCCTATCTTTAATTTTAGGACTTAAGGACCTCATGGATCCATTCTTAACCAGGATTAACATGTATAGTATGTAAATTAACCCTCAAATTAGAGATTGACATATAAAACATACATTTGGTGATACCACCTATCTTCTTAGAAGGGGTTCCCATCTTTATGACTAAACCCACTTCTACATATTCAAGCTTCAATACAAACCCTTTTGTAAAAGCAAAATATCACATTAGGTTAACCAAATTAAGTGTGTTTATGGTCCCTTAACCCAAGGTGAACCATTATAAATCATCAATATCACGAATTATAACAACCCATGATTTTCATCACAATCAAGTATGAACAAACCACCAAAATTAGCCAAATAAAAGGTTACCTTGGTGTGTATTATGGATGGATGAATCATTCTAGGGCTAATGCATTGAAAAGCCCTTTGATTCCACCTTGATCTAGGCTTGTTCTTGAATTCCTCTTATGTGTGTGTTTTAAGTGTGTGTGTGGGTGATTCTCCTGATGAGAAATCGATCCCCCTCTTTTTTTTATTATGTTCATTAGCCAACTATGGCTTTATGACACACTTGGTCCCTAAAGTTTCACACAAGTTGATTTTGCTTAAACTCACTAAGCTAATCACTTACAATGGGTTTTATCCTTGTCTAGCTAACAAGGTTAACGGGGTTATTTCCCTATGTTAGGAAATTTCATATCAGTAGCATCTCATGTGATTTCAGTTGAACCCCCCATGTGCTTATATTCTCATGAAATACGGTTTCGAAATTTTGGGGTGTTACAACTCCACCCCCCTTAAAGAGGGTTTCGTCCTCGAAACCGAATATATCTACGAATTCCCATGGGTCGCACCTCATGGCTAATCTTTGAGTTTTATCCCTGCTTTATGATATTTATTTTAAGGGAATTAGATTACACCCCTAGACTGATGTATTCGCATTTAAATACCCTTTACCGAGAATTATTCTAGTTCAGGCACCCGTAGGTGTCACGGTTTGCCCAGGCGTCAACGATTTGACTCCTTTGTGTTTGGAATCCTTAAGTCCCCGAAGACTTAGGGTGTATATTTAATTATTTACTCTACTTAGAATCATTTTTTTTTTGCACTGAGGCATATATTGGGTCTGGTTATCATATGACTTTCCGAAGACCTTCACCCACACTCAACGTGGTTTTAATCTCTGTTTGATTTCGGTTTAAAGGTTTCTTATAATGCCATGGTTTAACCAGAAATCATCGAGTCCTTTCCATAGTCATAGACAACGCGTGCCCCTTTTTTTTAACTGTGTTTTCACCTGTCACTAGGCTTAGTTATATTTATGCATTCTTTTGGGTCCAAGTGGTGACGACTTCACTTGACCCTTCGAACCTTCTAATGATCGCTTAGCTATCACTAGACTATTAATGGTTCAACATTCATTCTGTTACTATTCAATTGCCAATTCTGTGAATAGTTAATTCATCCGGGTTTTCAGTTACAAATAGACTTAGTTTCATAAGTCACATGCCTTAGTTAGTCATCCAATTCTCAGGACTGCGACTTATGATGTGTTTCTACACACCGTCTGTCAAACTTCTGAGTTAAGATTTGTTGGACTTTATAAAAGTCCAACTTTCGTTTAACAGGCTGTAATAGCCCAAGGTAACTCGTATTGTATATTGTCCGCTTTGCCCGCCCAGTCGTATTAGACTGTGACCAAGCTCAGGGTTTTGCATTGGTCTCACCCCCAAAGGACTGGCCAAAACGCGTACGACAGAGAAGGTATCCCACCCATTATAAGGAACTGTTTGTTTCCCTTTCCCAACCGATGTGGGATTTTGCAACGTGCATGTGTCCTAGTTCAGTGCTAGGCTAGTATTTCGCATTACTCATTTAGAGTTAGAATATTCCATGGAATCCTCCATATAATACCTTAGATAGCACTTCGCCTATCTCATGCATTCTTAACTCACATTGGTGTTATCTAATCCGAATTTTAGTATGTGAGTTTCACTCTTAGTCGAAATAAATTCTAGGCGACTGATCACTTATTATCTTTTGCCCTAATGCTTCGGGCTTTTAGGATTTTTATCCTATCAAAATAATTAGCATAGGGTTCGTGACCCTTTCTTATCTAGCCTTTCAAATTTATATTTCGAGCTCTTGCAAGCATCTTATTTGAGATTTAACCCGAGTCTTCCGACTCTTTTAGTTATCTAGGTATTATTTCGTATATAACACCCCGTCTTCACGTCCCCTTCCGGATTATGTTTTTATTTAATTCCTCGGAACACTTTGAATCCAAGGCAATTTCTTTATTGGTCTAGCCTTGTAGGGCCCGTTACTGAACTATGGCCCGTTTCTGCTTATTTGTGTCCCTTAGGACTTATTGACCATTAGATCGATTCAGTGTTTCATTAAAAAGGGTTCTTACTCGTCTTTGCTTCATGGTGTTATATTACCATGTTTATTCACACAAGTCTACTTACTTATGTCTTCTTTATTTAGGATTTGTATGCATAGTGGTCTAGCAGACCGCGTTTGGTTTAAGGCATTGCCTTCATTTATTCGATTCTAAGCCATCTATATATTTTAGACCTCTGATTGTTCGTTCACCCATCATGTGCTAATGCCCATGAGGTTAATTCCGCTCTCTTTGCTTTAACGTGCCTCGATTAGGTCACATTATTTATCATTGTTCTTTTATGATTGCAGCTAGAAGCTGTGATCGTTTTCTTGGTGAGGGTCCACCTACGACTTCTGGGGTCTCCTACGAGCCCCTTTTTGTTTAGCATTTGCTTCGTCTCTTTATTTATTTAATATATCGTCTTGCAGTTTACATCCGTGTTCTTAGTTCAGAGGTGTGAATCATAGTTCATACTTGCCTCGTAGGCTTTTACTTTCGTTTGTTTTCCTGTTTAGTGTGACGCGTAGTTCACATTCACCGTAGGCTTTCACGAATTCATTATGATTTGGTGTGACGCATGGTTCACATTTGCCCGTAGGCTTTCACGAATTCATTATGATTTGGTGTGACGCATGGTTCACATTTGCCCGTAGGCTTTCACGGATTCTGTTACAGTCTTCGTTTTGAATTTGTCATGGCTATCCTATGATAAGCCAATATTGTTTTTCATACTCTTTACTCGTCCGACCGAACCTAGGTTTAACGAAACTTTCGAATAAGGTTCAAGTTTACTTATAGTTCAACCTTTAAACAAGGTTCGAATCTTACCCTTGTTGTACCTCGTTAAGTGGTTCACGTTGCTATACGAATTAACCTCTCGAGTTTGATTCAGATTTATTTAGTGTTTACCCTTAGATAGGGTTCAGATTTGTCTATGATTTAATCCTTGATTAAGGTTCAATTCCATTAAGGAATTCACCTTCGTTTATGGTTTGAATGCATTTATGACTTAACCTTGGGTTAAGGTTCAAGTCTATTTGTGGGTTAACCCTTGATTACGATTTGAGTGTGTTTACGACTTAACCTTTAATTAAGGTTCAAGTCCTTTTTACGGATTAATCTTTATTGAGGTCCGTATGTGATTATGACTCAACATTTGATTAAGCTAGGTTCAAGTCTGCTTACGAATTTAACCTTATATAAAGGTTTAAGTTTTATTATGACTTAACCTTGTTTAAAGTTCAAGTCTAGTTGCGGATTTAACCTCTTATAAAGGTTCGAGTTTTATTATGACTTAACCTTTGATTAAGCTAGGTTCAAGTCTGCTTACGAATTTAACTTTATATAAAGGTTTAAGTTTTATTATGACTTAACCTTGTTTAAAGTTCAAGTCTAGTTGCGGATTTAACCTCTTATAAAGGTTCGAGTTTTATTATGACTTAACCTTTGATTAAGGTTCAAGCCTATTTCCAAACTGAATCTGTATATGACTCAACCTTGATTAAGGTTCAAGTCTATTTCTGAACTGAATCTGTTTATGACTCAACCTTGATTAAGGTTCAAGTCTATTTACTAATCCGTGTAAACGTTGTGGTAATACATTTGGCTATATGGCCCCGCGGGTCGTTTATGCATCAGTATTACATACCCGGTCTACCGGACCTTTATTGGTTCGGCATTACTCCCACGTTCTATGACCCCGCGAGTCATATGGTCGGAAGTTTCACATGCCCATTTCTCCCGACCTAGTCCTTGCTACATGGGACGTATGCATAAAGAACACAAGAAGCCTACCGTATCATGTGTTTAACACTTGCCTGGCCAGGGTAAGCAATTCGCACATGACACTGGTGATCTCGTCGCGTTCATCACGATACTTCCCAAATAGACAATTCCCAGTCGCCTGTTTGATTTAATGAAATCTCTTTTGTTAATTTGCTTTAGTATGTTGATTTCGTTTTTTTTTATTGGGTTGCATTGTTTTGCAAATGCAATCATGTTTTCCAATTTCCGTTTTGGCTGGGCCTAGGCCCACCATCACCGTGTAATTGGTGTGTTTCCAAGTTTTGAATTGTTTAAAGCACCTTTCTCATGATTTATTCCTTATTGATTTCATGTTCATACATGATACATAACATTTTGACTAGATTAAGATAACTTTGGAAATGAATTCCTTACCGGATTGATGATCAGCTTGAACCGAATGCTTAACTCGTTTAACCTTGGGCTCTGAATACCACTTGTAAGACCCTGCCCGATAAACGGGTAATTAAACGATAATTTACGAGGAAATAAACTTAGTTTGGAAGTTTATGAATAAAGCATTACATATTAAACGTGTTTCACAAGTTTTTAGCACATACGCATTACATTTCAAAACATACGTATAGTCTAGTTAGTGTCGAACACGACAACAAAACGCCTTCCAAAAACCAAGTTTCAAAAGATTAAGTTTAAGCGTTGCGGAAGCAGTCGAGTCTGATACGTTCGGTTCTTGCTCGAGTCTTGATCATCATCCGTATCACATACATGATTTCCTGGGGGTTAAACACGGTTAAAACAACCCAAAAGTTAGTTTAAACAAGTCAATGATAAGCATGAAAAACACCCAGGAGCGTATCCATACTCCCATGGGCGTAGCCCTACTCTTACTCAAAATGGGGTTTTGGGCGTATTTGGGGCGTATGGCAGCAGGATTCCATGATTTCAGATAACTTGACAACAGAGTGGCCGTAGCCCTACTCTCCTGGGCGTATCCCTACTCTGCTCAGAAATGGCTGCACGTTTTTATTTAGCATTTTTGCCCATTTTCCTTGCTCGAGGCTGCACTTTTTATGCAACTTCAAAACCATTTTAGGGACTTCTTAGAACTCATTTATGGGTCACCAAGCATAGTTTATAAGTGACTAAATCTCGAGTGCAATACCTTATTCGGTTTCTAACACTATTACCATAGTGATTTGAATCCTTTTCTACTTGACCCGTTAACGTTTGCATAAGTTGAAAACATGAGTTTTTATAATTCCCAGTTCTAATTGTGATTTATACATACTTGTCAAGCCTCGACTCGACTAAGTGACTTTCCTACCAAGTCATTTTTTTTTGCCGTGATAGCGATGCCTCGTGTCCATGGCCACATGTGCCACTTCTCTCGGTCTTGCTCGCGCGGCCCTTATGACTCGCGACATGATTTTGTTTATCCAATGTTTTTCATACCCCTTGGGAGTCACAACATTATCTCGATTACATGACATCTTCATTGTTATACTCTCCTACTTATGCATATATGTATATGTTTATGAAGTCATAGTTGTGACTTTCCTTAGTTCGCGACCCTTTTTGATTCTAGACTAGCTTGAGATTAGTAGCATAAAGTCTACGGATATACTTAAGCAAATAACAACAATCAGCATCGGCATAATGTTTACTCGCGGTTTAGGCCCTTGACTAACTGTCTAAGTAGTGTTTTTAATCAATTGACCCGTTAGCCTAATTGGGCTATTGACAACCTTCATCTAAGGCCGTTTTCTACAATTAAGAAACTTCGTTAAGCTTCTTTTGTGACACCCCTACAACTAGTTTCCAAATATACATCCAAGATATAACTTAGCATATAAGCATACAAGGTATATAGTGAGATTTAAGCCATCGAGTGACTTACCTTATGCATGCTTCCACTTTACCCCAATCCGAGACTCCTTGGCTATCCAAAGTCTCTTGTATATGCACCTATGAGGTGAATGATCACTTAGGTTGTTAGAACCTAGTCTTTACTTGTCTACACGCATTTTTGGTCATGTTTTACCAACATACATGTTTTCACCAAATTATCTATGCCCAATTGAAATCGAGTTTCATTGAGGCATTTTATCAAACACTTGGTAGGCGTGATTTTCCTATCTTTAATTTTAGGACTTAAGGACCTCATGGATCCATTCTTAACCAAGATTAACATGTATAGTATGTAAATTAACCTTCAAATTAGAGATTGACATATAAAACATAAATTTGGTGATACCACCTATCTTCTTAGAAGGGGTTCCCATCTTTATGACTAAACCCACTTCTACATATTCAAGCTTCAATACAAACCCTTTTGTAAAAGCAAAATATCACATTAGGTTAACCAAATTAAGTGTGTTTATGGTCCCTTAACCCAAGGTGAACCATTATAAATCATCAATATCACGAATTATAACAACCCATGATTTTCATCACAATCAAGTATGAACAAACCACCAAAATTAGCCAAATAAAAGGTTACCTTGGTGTGTATTATGGATGGATGAATCATTCTAGGGCTAATGCATTGAAAAGCCCTTTGATTCCACCTTGATCTAGGCTTGTTCTTGAATTCCTCTTATGTGTGTGTTTTAAGTGTGTGTGTGTGGGTGATTCTCCTGATGAGAAATCGATCCCCCTCTTTTTTTTTATTATGTTCATTAGCCAACTATGGCTTTATGACACACTTGGTCCCTAAAGTTTCACACAAGTTGATTTTGCTTAAACTCACTAAGCTAATCACTTACAATGGGTTTTATCCTTGTCTAGCTAACAAGGTTAACGGGGTTATTTCCCTATGTTAGGAAATTTCATATCAGTAGCATCTCATGTGATTTCAGTTGAACCCCCCATGTGCTTATATTCTCATGAAATACGGTTTAGAAATTTTGGGGTGTTACACTTAGACCGACCGGCCGCGCACAGAGACCTGCATGTCAGCACGATCTTTAAAATTCCATATAAAATCGTAGAAAAATCGTTAGGAGGTGTTCTTTATATGCCTGGAAAGCTTTTGGAGCGTAGAACAATTATCATTTGAAAGTCGAAGTCAGATTTTGGGTTTTAAAAGGGGTAAAAGCGATCCGAACAGCTGCTGCGCATAAGTTGCAGCAGTTTGTTCTCCTGAAAAAGGGCCGTTTGGCCTGGTTCGTTCCGTTTCGACGTGTAACGACTATCGTACTAGTTAAATGTTTCATTTGACCACTCACTAACCATTCTTTGTGTAATGGTGCTAGGTAAACATGTGATGCAAGTCCCGGAGCAATGATCAAGTCGCGATAAGAGCCGAACACACCCGATCACTCATTCAAGCTTCCGCACTAAAATCTAAGGAACTCCCGTTAAAACGCAACATCTTAAAATATGTTTTAACTATTAAAATGTAAAAAATTGTGTGAATCAAACATGTATTTGATCTTAATGGGTTGACTTATAATAAATTTCAAAGTTTTAATCGGGAGTGATTTAAGTAAGGTCCAAACCCGTATGATTTAGGCGTTGATCGCATGATTACGGGTTAGGGTCTTACATAACCAAACCAATTGTTTAACATTTACTTTTTATATATTTATTTTGTTTTGATATATGTGCTTGTGTATATGTCTTATACTCATGGATCATATTTCTTATTTTAAAATTGTGACAATCCTAAAATTTCAGGTAAACCTTAACCGTTAACGTTAAGCTAAACATATAATAATACGCAACTAAGTGTGTTAAGACAATGCCTAGGACATGGACGGGTGAACATCTGAGTATTAACCAATAACCAAGGGATATTAGGGCCTGGCATGTGACAAAAACATTGGATGATTCGAGTACAATTTACCGATCCTATGTTTGTTAACTTGCAATCGTTGTCGTTCGTGCATGTGTTATAACGTTAATTAACCCCAAAAAGATTAATAACAACTTATATAATATACGTCAAAAATAATTTTATGTGTGTTCGGTTTTACCGGGACACAAATACCAAAAAGTTTATACGCTTTCGTTTTACGAACGTTTATTAACCGTTAAGACACGTTGAAAATTGATTACACTCACAAATACCAAAATATCCAGTTATACCTATCTTAAATTGCTGAAACTTATGTGATTTCCCAACCCCCAAGACCAGCCCCTTTTCTTTGTTTGACTTAAGTGTTCCCATCGGAACACATACCACACACACATCTCACTCTTTTTCATTTTATACATCCCTTAAATAGTGTTTTGGCTTCCTGTTGGATGTTGTATGCTGATGGTGGATTATTGAGGTGGTTCGGAGGCAGAGTAACTGCCGATGGGTATTTAATGTATGAGTAAATGTGCACAACTACCCAGTATTTATAGGGTGGTTGCAGCATCGCATTAATTGAATGCAATGATTCAGTCGGCGTGAACAGTGACGGGTGTCACTGTTGCCGGCTGACAAGGAATGGGTTTTAATATTCTTTATTTGAAGTCGGCTATGTACCGGAGGGTAATAGCCGACTTTGTTTTACTTAGCGGGTAATAGCCTTTTGTGTATTGTCCGTCGGTCCTTATGTCTCTTTGTCCAAGTGTATCGGCCTATCCTATCTGATCAGTTCAAACGGTCCTCCTTTGTCCGACTGGTGTTTGGTGATCGGTCTTTTGGTTTCCATCGGATCGGTTTTCGATATTTTAATTACTTGTTTTATTGTTTTTCAAATGTTTACTTTATTTATGTTAATTAGTTTAATTACTTTAATTATCCCATCCTATGTTATCAGCCCCCCAGTTTGGTGGCTTTGTTACTCGTTTGTGACGATGGCACCAAACTTATGCACTCCTTCGTGGCCTGAATCGTCTCCCGTTCGGTTATGTTGCTGCTATCCGTTCCGTTTGTGGAACGAAAGTGAACGTGCCGATTGGTTATTTAATAAAATCTTTCTGCTCTCTTTTTTTTTTAGAAGCGACACGTGTCAGTCGCTGATTGGCCGGTACACGAACCGACTCACTGTTCACTGATTAGACGTTCTGTCAGTCTTGGAATCCTCCCAAATTACCCTATATATAGCACTGTTTTGTGGGTAAAAAAATTTTACCTCACTTCGTTCGGCCTCAGAGCTCTGCTTCCGTTCCATCGTCAGGTTTGTTCTCATCCCTTGTCTTCGTTATTCTTTTAGCCATGGTCGGTAAAAAAGACATGCACCTCCATTCCTCCGTCGTGTCCGAGCCGACGTTGACGGCCTTTTGTAGTAAATATTTTGATACGTCAGTTTATAAACCCGTTGTTCCTAAACCGACCCAGCGAATAACCGATTGTCCGAAGGGGCACGTCGGTTTTTATACTCGTCACTTCGATTTCGCATCGGTTCGTCTTCACTTATCAGTATTTTTTCTAGAGTTCTTGCAATTTTATAAATTAGATATCCGTCAACTCAGTCCGTTGGGTGCAATGAAAGTTGTGCATTTTGAAGTCGTATGTCGGGCTAATGGGGGCGAACCAACTATCGGATTGTTCCGTCAATTTTTTCACTTAACCGTAGCCGGTGATTGGTTCACCGTTGGTGAAATTTCTAAGTCTAATTCGATATTAAGTGAAACCTACTCCGGTTTAAAAAATTGGAAGAACCGATTCTTCTGGGTTCCCGATAATGTTGTTCCCTTCAAAATGCCTTGGAAAGGTTCTAAAGATACTCTAAACCCGAAGCAAGAGGATGTTTATGACGGTGACCTTTACGATAAACTCTTGGAATCCCCTACCCCTCTTCAAGTTTTCCCGGAGACTGTTCTAATCTTGACCGGGATAAGCCGTGTGTGGCCGTATGAAGGGGTAGAACCCATTGTTAAGAAGGGGAACAAGGGTACGGCTGCTGTTGCTTGTAATTGTTTACAATGTTCTGTTAATGGGTTCTTAATCATTCCTTTTATTTCTTGTTTGCAGAAATGAGTCTTCTGGGTTTCGTCAAGAGGAAAGGCAAGGGTTGCAAAGTCACTTCTCGTGCCCTTGAGGCTACGGAAGACTTCGTACTGGACCGGACTGCCGCAGTAACTTACAGTATTCCGGATAAAGAGAAAGATGACGTCTTCAAGAAACCCATGGATCAAGCGACCAGCAGCCGTGGCAACCTAGATGCCTTTTTGTTCTCTTCTGAAAATCCCCAGAAGGAGGACGATGTGGTTGCCTCGGAGCATGATGAGCATGTGTCGGTTGATGATAACCATTCGTCAGCCACGCAGTCTCCACCGAGGGGGTTATCGGAAGGGGTTGTGTTGGGTGTTGAAGCTACCGGTGGCAAAGAAAGCCCTGTTCGGAAGGAACATCACAAAAAGAGGAAGGATCCTGAGGATCTTGTGGGTGAAACCCCTGAGGGTAAGAAACAAAAGTCTACTAGTGTTGAAGACGAGTCCAAGGCATCCGAGTATTCGTATGACATCACCGAAACATACGTGCCTCGGTGGCAAGTGAGAAATGGTGATACTCTGACCGATCTTGCAGTATGTTACCAGATCCTGCATCATGCCATCCCTCCCGGGGAGTTGGACGGGCTCGGGATAAGAAGGAGGATTATCTGCTGAGGGTGCCAGTGTATCCATCGTCCGTGCTTTGAGTTCTGTGTCAGAGTTAGTGCAAAGCTATTTAAGAAGGTGGCCGTAGAGAAGAAACTCCGAGGACGAATCACTGAATACCGTGCGGTGATCACAAAGCTTGTTGCAAAATTGGCTAAACGGAAGAAGGGAGACCGGTCGAGTGTGAAGAAGGGGAAAGAAGCCATCCGGGCCTTGGGAGAAATGAAGGTGAAACATACTGAGGAAATAGAATCTTTGCAAGCCAAGCTATCGGCGAAAGAGAAAGAGGTTGAAGAGCTAGAGGAGAAGAACCGTTTGTTGGATGAACAGAACGTGTTGCTGACGAAATCTTCATCGTCTCTGCAAGTATGTTCGTGTGTTGTTATCTATGCTTACCTGTATTTTCCTTTAACACATTTTTCTTGTTTTTTAGGAACGTATTGACAAAGCCGCCGAAGAGAAAGAAGCGTGGAGGCAGTGCAAGGTGAATTACGACGAGGCACTCGCCGCTGGAGACAAGGTAATTGATCAGCTCAAGATCTTTCTGGAAGACGCTGAGAAGGATAGGGACCGGCTGGTTACCGAGGTAATTCCTCTGGTCGTTTCGAAACTGCACAAATCGACGGAGTTCCTAGAACCTCTGGGAGAGATGGAGACGTTGCTATATAACTCCGCATTTCATGATGGCATAGTGGCAGGTTTTGACGGTTGTTCGGCTGGCTTGAAAATTGATGGAATTGAAGGGTATGATCTGAAGGCTAACACGGTGTACGAGACTGGGGTGAAGGCTTGGGAGTCTACTACGTATCCGTATGTCGAGGGTATGAAGGAGTTGAAGGGTAAGACTTCTGCTGATATTGAGAAGCTTACTCCTTCGGGCAGCCTCAGCAAGGATGTTCCTTGACTTGTTTGTTTATGTGTTTTAAGACAATGAATCCTGACCACTTGTTGGTCGTACTTGTATTTTTTGGCTGTGTCGGATGTCCGACCAGCGTATAATCTTTGACTTGTTTGTTTACTTTATGCATGGTTGTTCTTTCTTTTCTTTGATGTTTGTTAGTTATTCTAAGGGACTTCCCCTTTCTTCCGAACAGTGGTATGTTCGGCCAGCTTAGTTCGAAGGAGCTGACCCTTAATCGGGAGGAGAGTTCCCTTTGCTATTCGGAGGGGCTATCCCTGTTAGTGCCGAACAGTGATCTGTTCGGCCAATCGGTAGTTTGAGTTGATTATCGTTAATTATGCAAATAGTAAATCATAGCAAAAGTTGTCATTTCATTAATACGTTGTAAGGTCGCTGCCTATAAAAGGCTTTTACAAAATGACAGTTTTATTAACCAGCCGCCGTTAAGTCCGGCCTAAGCATAGTACTTTTTAAGCTGAGCCAAATTCCAGTGCCTCGGAACGGCTTTTCCTTCAATTGTAGCAAGCTTGCATGACCCTTTCTCATGGACTTCTACCACAACGTACAGACCTTCCCAGTTGGGTCCCAACTTCCTGTGTTCTCCTTTCGGCTTGCTTCATTTGACCGCAGAACCAGATCACCAGGCTGCACCGTCATGGTCTTAACCCTTTTGTCATAGTACTTTTTCATCTGCTGCTTGTACTTAGCTTCTTGGATGCTTGTATTCGTTCGGTACTCTTCTAAGTTGTCAAGGTTTGTCAGCAACCCTTCTTGGTTGGTCTGTTCGTCCATTGTTAATACCCGCTTTGTTGGTAGACCTACTTCCGCGGGGATAACCGCTTCAGTTCCAAACACTAGGCTGAATGGGGTTCTTCCCGTGCTTGTCTTTTCCGTCGTCCTTAGGGACCACAAGACGCTTGGTAGTTCACTTAACCATTTCTTTCCATACCTTCCCAATCTGGTTTTCAAACCCTGTAGGATGCTTCGGTTCATCCGTTCCACCTGACCGTTTGCCTGCGGATGAGCGACAGAAGCGAACACTTGCTTTATACCCAAACTTTCGCACCAGCTGCGGAACCTCTTGTCTGCAAATTGCGTCCCGTTATCTGTGATCAACTTTCCCGGAAGACCGAAACGACAGATCAAGTTTTCCCAGACGAAAGTAGTTATCTGGTCTCCGCTTATGCTACCGATCGGCTTAACTTCTACCCATTTGGAAAAATAGTCTACTACTACCAGTAAGAATTGGACTCCTCCCTTGGCCTTTGGGAAAGGTCCTAAGAGATCCATCCCCCATTGATAGAAAGGCCATGGGGAAGTTATCGGGACTAAACCATGCTTCGGCAATTTAGGAACGGGAGCGTATAATTGGCAGGATTCACACAGTTTGACCAGTTCCTCACTATCTTGTCTCATTGTGGACCAATAATATCCGAGGTTAGCTGCTCGTGTGACCAGGGTGGCCGCACCAGCGTGCATTCCGCACAGCCCCTCGTGCAACTCTTCGAGTAACTTTATACCTTCTTGTTGGAGGATACATCGATATGATGGAGACAGGAATCCCTTTCGGAAGAGCGCTCCGTCTATCATTTCGTATGACTTGCTTCGTAGCCTGTCTTCTTCGCTCAACGCTTCTCCTTCTAAAGCCTTAATGATTGAGTTCCTCCAGTCATCCTCCCTTCGGATTTCTAAGACGGCCGACGGTACCTGATCTTCCACCGATGCTCTGTTCAACTGTTCAACCAGTACCATCTTTGTTAGATGAGCAAAAGCTACGGAAGCCATTTTACTTACAGCATCGGCTCCTTTGTTCTTGCTTCGCGGAATCTTGATTATACGGCATCTTTCGAAGGAGCTCATTAGCTTTCGAACAGCTTCTGCATACTTTTTCATTGTGGCGTCTCGAGTCTCAAAGTCATTGGTTACCTGGCTTGCTACCAGTTGGGAGTCGACAAAAACCTTGAGATTCTTCACCCCCATTTGACTTGTTATCCGGAGGCCTGCTAGTAGAGCTTCATACTCGGCCATGTTGTTTGTACATTTAAAATTGAAGCGGAGAGCATAGGCCGTTTCAATCCCTTCGGGATCCACCAAGATGAGGCCAGCCCCCGCCCCATCCCTACTGGATGCTCCGTCAGTGTACAGACACCATCCCTCATATGTTCCTGAACTTTCAGGTTGATCAATGACCGTGTCAATAATCATTGGGTCTTCAACATGGTTTACGTTTTCCACCAAAAAGTCAGCCAAGACTTGTCCTTTTATTGCCAGCCTTGGTTTATATTCTATGCCGAACGTACCCAATTCTACTGCCCACTTAGTCAATCTTCCCGCTACTTCTGGACGGCTCATAATTTCTCGGAGCACCGAATTGGTAAGGACTACGATATGGTGAGCTTGGAAATACCTGCGTAAGCGCCGAGCCGTATGTGTTAAAGCTAGTGCCAATTTTTCGATCGGCGAGTATCGAAGCTCTGCGTCCCGCAGGCACCTGCTTACGAAGAAAATGGGCATGAACCCTTTGGCGCGGCTGGCACATAGGACGCTGCTGATCGCCTCTTTCCCCGCTGCTAAGTAGACAAACAGAGTCTCTTCTGGTTCAGGGACCACCAAAAAGGGTAAGGTGCAAAGATGTTTTTTCATCTGTTGGAAGGCTTCTTCGGCCTCGTCGGTCCATCTAAAGTCAGATTTTCTAGTGTAGCCCTTCAGGACTTTGAAGAAAGGCAGTGACCTTTCGGCCAGTTTTGAGAGGAACCGATTGAGGGCCCCCAACCTGCCGTTCAGGCTCTGCAGCTCCTTTATAGTTCTTGGGGACCTCATCTCTTGGATTGCTCGGACCTTGTCAGGGTTTGCTTTGATCATCTTCTTAGCCACAATGTGCCCTAAGAATCTCCCTTCTTCCATCCCGAAGAAGCATTTCGAAGGGTTCAACTTCATGTTCACTCTCCTTAAATTATTAAATGTTTCAGCAATGTCAAGGAGCATATGTTCTTCATCGGGACTCTTTATGACCAGGTCATCAACGTAGGCTTCCATATTTTTTCCGATCTGATCCTGGAAAACTTGATCTATCAGCCTCTGATATGTGGCACCTGCATTCTTAAGACCGAAAGGCATTTTGCGGTAGCAGAACAGCCCATGACTTGTGTGGAAGGCTGTTTTTTCTTCGTCCTCCCTTGCCATTTGTATTTGATGATACCCCTTGTAAGCGTCCAGGAAGCATTTGAATCGGAAACTGGCCACCGATTCTACTTTGGAGTCGATCTCCGGCAATGGGTAATGGTCTTTGGGACAGGCCTTGTTTAGGTCTCGGTAATCGATGCACATTCTCCATGATCCGTTAGCTTTTTCAACCATTACTGGATTTGCAACCAAGAAGGGTATTGAACGGGCTTCATAATACCAGCCTTCTGTAATGCCCGTACCTCGTCGGTTACCGCAGCACTTCGATCAGGGGCCAGAGCCCTTTTCTTTTGTACAACCGGAGGCTGATGAGGGTAAACATTTAGATGATGCTCTATTATGTATCGGGGAATGCCTGTCATATCACTAGGCTCCCAAGCGAATACATCGGAATTCCTTTTCAAGTACCGATACAGGTGCTCCTTACACTCCGAACTAAGCGTTCGTCCTACCATTATGACTTGGTCAGGGTATCGGTCATTTATGCACCACTTATCTGGTAGTCCTTCATCGGAGTCCAGATACCCAATCTCTTGGCATCGCACCAAAGTCTTCAGAGTAGCTATTCCTCCCAACGTAGGAAATTTTATCAGCCCATGTTTGCTAGATGTAACCATTCCGAACGTCCTGATCCCTGGTCGACCTATCAGAACGTTGTGGGGTGTGTGAGCAGCTACGACAATGAAGGTTAACATTTCCACTCTTATCTGTGGATCTTCTCCGATGCTTACGTAGAGTTGTATTTGTCCTTTGGGGGACACTTGTTCACCGGAAAACCCTACCAAAGGGTAAGAGACTGGCACGATTTCGTTTTGCACATAGTCTGGCAACTGGGCGAAACAGTGCTCATACATGATGTCGGAGGCCGCTCCTTCGTCTATATAGACTCGGTGTACTATCTGTCCTCCGATACTTGCTCGGATTATCAACGGATCTTCTCTGGCATCCTCCTGCCTTAACGACGGGAAGTGGATAGGTAGTTCGGTCCAATGCAGGACCTCCCCTTTTCCTCAATCATTATCCTCGGCCTTTTTCAGAGCTACCGTTGGATGTATCATTAATACTTCTTTCCCGCCTTCTCATTCTTCCTTTTCTTGTTCCGGATATCTTTGACGAGGTGATCCAGCTGCCCGGACTGAACGGCTTCTTCTATCTGCTTCTTTAGCTGGAAACATTCATTCGTGTCATGCCCTTTGTCCTCATGGAATTCACAATACTTTCGTGAACTTTGCTGCTTAGCTGTCTTCTGGAGGGGAAAAGGTGGTTTGAATTTAACACTAGCCGCTTCAGAAGCTAAGATTTCTTGAGGAGTCTTTGTCAGCTCTGTAAAGATTAGCCCCTTCCTTTCACTGCCTCTGGACTTATCTTGTGAATCTTTCTTATCAGCCGGTGGGCTCCTGTTGTCACTTTCTCGGTATCTCTTCTGAGAGTATTGATCTCGCTTTCCGTTTCCCCTGTATGTTCCCCTCCGATTGTATTCTTCGGGCTTCTTTTTGAACTCGATGGCTTGAGCAGCTTCCTTTCCTCTGACGAAGGCTTCGGTCCTTTGGATGGCCTCTTCCATAGTAGCCGGAACTCTCGCATTTAGGTTCTCTACCAACTGTTTAGTTCTTAGGCCATGCAAGAAATCCGAAATACGCATCCTCTCATCGGCATCCCTAACTTGTAGGGATTCTTCTTTGAAGCGAGTCACGAATTCTTTCAGACTTCCCCCTTCTTTCTGTTTGATGTTATGCAGCTCCACGGGATCTTTCATATGCTTTCGCTGCTGCCGGAAATGTTCTAAGAACCTGATCTTTAAATCATCGAAGCTGTCAAGGCTATCCGGAGCGATACTATTGAACCATACCCGTGCCACTCCGGATAGGGTTTGTACAAACATATGGCACCACGAGGGCATCGGCCACCCCTCATTGCTAGCCACACTATCGAACAATAAGATGTGATCTTCCGGGTCCGCCGTTCCGTCGTACACTCTGACATTGGCAGGCATCTTGATCCGCATAGGCGGGACAAAGTTAGCAATCCTTGGTGTAAACTTTGATCCTCCGGACGGCCGATAAGGTTGGGAAAGTTCATCTAAAGGCATGGACGTTACCGGTCCGGGGGCTACCGTTGACAAAGGGGCGGACATCGACATTGTAGTGGACTGGGGATTTCGAGAGTTTCTCTGGACCATATCGGCCAGCCAGGAGGCTGGAGTCATCGTTACCGTTGAAGGACCGGGGGTGTGGAACGGTATCGGCTGGGACGTCCCACTGCCCCTAGCATCCTCCTCATCAAACGACAGTCTGAGTGAGAGGCCTTTGGCCCTTTCTTCTCTTACGTATTCATTCATTAGTTGCCGTATCTGAAGGAAGTTAGACCGCACCAACTCGGGCGATACGATCGGAGCCGTGCTTTGGGTGGCTAACAGGGAGGCACCACTCGTGGGGGGTGGAGTGACATTGTCTGTAGGAGGGGGATCGGATGATGACATGGTGATGTGGGGGCGGAGCGCCTTTCAGTGGTTTTGCTTCGGCCCCACGGTGGGCGCCAAATGTTGGATGTTGTATGCTGATGGTGGATTATTGAGGTGGTTCGGAGGCAGAGTAACTGCCGATGGGTATTTAATGTATGAGTAAATGTGCACAACTACCCAGTATTTATAGGGTGGTTGCAGCATCGCATTAATTGAATGCAATGATTCAGTCGGCGTGAACAGTGACGGGTGTCACTGTTGCCGGCTGACAAGGAATGGGTTTTAATATTCTTTATTTGAAGTCGGCTATGTACCGGAGGGTAATAGCTGACTTTGTTTTACTTAGCGGGTAATAGCCTTTTGTGTATTGTCCGTCGGTCCTTATGTCTCTTTGTCCAAGTGTATCGGCCTATCCTATCTGATCAGTTCAAACGGTCCTCCTTTGTCCGACTGGTGTTTGGTGATCGGTCTTTTGGTTTCCATCGGATCGGTTTCGATATTTTAATTACTTGTTTTATTGTTTTTCAAATGTTTACTTTATTTATGTTAATTAGTTTAATTACTTTAATTATCCCATCCTATGTTATCACTTCCCAACACCATTCCCTAATTCTAAGGCTGATTTGCAAGGAAATCCAAGGTAATCGCTCCAATGGAATACGGTTAAACCTGTGCTTAACTAGAGTTAAATCCTGTGCTTAACAACGATTACTGATATTAGGATCAGGTTAGATTATCGCTTTATTGGATATTTTGTTGTAGCAGACGTGATTCCACTATATTAAGTGAGTTTCATAAACCTTTTTATACTGTCACTATCAATAGCTGTCAAAATTGATCCAACGGATAAAAAACGCCTTGAGACAACCGCCACGTCCCATCTAGAATACATGGAAATGGACGCGTCCACGTGCCTCGGCCATTAAGACAGCTGGAAGGCAGTAATGAGGACCGTCCAACTCCACTAAGTTGTAAACCAACTTATGGACTTAAGGGGACATGAAGAGGTATAGAACGTTACCTTCGAACTACACCTAATAGGACGCGACTCCTTATAGGATGTCGCGTCCCATCAGTGTCTTAGTGGCTTAAATCAACAAGTACATCACACCAAACCGGAGGTCAAAAGCTCCGAGGGTTGGTACATCTAGGACGGACGAAAGTACAACTATTCTGACTAGTATAAATACCCCCTCATAAGTACAGGTGACACACGTTCACACACACTCCAAACCTCCCTCTCTTTTTATATTCTTTCTCTCACTAAACAAATACTTATCCTCACGCCGGAGGGTGGTCACAGAGAGGCTCTCCCTGCCTCTATGTGACGAGCCTAACGGTTTGCTAGTTTTGCAGGTACAATTTCAAAGATCTTATCAAGTTAGTCATCTTCTGCCTTTCTATAAGGTAAGCACTAGCTTTTGGGTCTTCAGTACCCATGATATTTTTCACGAGTTGCCTTACGACCACCCTTAACCAAACTTTTAACGAGTGATCGGGATTTTTTATTTAAATGTTAATTTTTTTTTTAATGGGTGGCTCCCCAATCTTTCTTTCTAGGTAACAAGAAAATCCTTTAAAAAACTCTAATCATGATAAGTTATCTCTCTCTTACACAATTTATGAAACCATAATAATTGAAATGTCATAGGATTAGAAGATGTCATGTAATATATTTATTAGAAATGTTTACGGTATAAACTATAAACTAAAATAAATATATTGTTAAATAAACTTCAATTATTATTTTTGAACGGCCAACAAACGATGTCCCGACTACCCCAACAAATGATATCTTGACTACGCGGAGTACCCATAATTCGTTACAAAAGCACATCATACGTCACTGGATGAAGACACGTCATAGGTGCCCGCCCACAGAAAGCCATGGGTAGCCAGAACCCACCAAGCCACCAGTTTCTGGGAAAACCTGACTTCCTACCCGCTCGAATGCAAAACACTAAAAGATCAGTAAAATCCGGTAGGATTATAACTTTAATTATTATTTTATCTACCCTACAATGTCTTTCGATAACGAAGCAGCTTCGGAATGCCGCCCTGTTTGACACCACTTGTCTAGTAGCGTACGTTATAAAGCAGCATGTGAAAAAAAAAAAAAAAAAAAAAACCTAATTCAAATATGACAACTCATCATAAATTGACTCTAAATTTCGTAGCCATTCAATCAATAATGACCTTTATATGAATAAAACTATTTATAGAATCAAAATAAAATATTAATTCTAAAGTTATCTTCAACGCCGACTCATTATTATTCAACGCGTTTAAAGTCTTTCTTGCAATTTCAACCATCTTTTCCTTGCTATATAAACCCTTCCTCCCTTTCAATATTCAACACAACTAATTCTCTTCACACATAAACAATTCAACTTAGTTCATTATTATTAATCATCAAACATGAATTCCATCTTCAGTTCCTTTGATGCTTTGTCAGCTGAATTCTTGGGCCAGTCTGTGAATTACTTCAATAACAAGCAACCTGCTAGTACTCCTGCTAACAATCTGGTTGACCAGAAGAAGGTGAAGCCTGAGGCACACGGTAACGCCACCCGACCGCGAAGCGCGGTCGGATATTCGGCACGCTGGGCGCCAGAGTTTGATGGGGTTAACTGCTTTGAATCTTTGGTGTTTCATTAAGATTTTATCATCATATTTTTGTTTTGTTTTTGGAGGGATGATTGATTAATTGATTGATATACTTGTAAAGAATTGAATATATAACATGTAGTGATCATTGGTTATGTGTAGTGAAATTATTTAATTATTTATATTACTTGGTTCTTTCTTGGGCCTGTTTTTGAGATAAGTCTTTTAACAGAAAATAATTATTTGTGGAGTGAATTAGTTTAAATTACTTGTTTGTTACATAAGGGAGTGTGTGAAATCACATCATTGATGATCTTTCTCTTGTGGTGATCTGCAGTGGCGAAGCTTGACCTGAAGGTTCGGGGGGTCGGAAGTCACTAGTTTCGGGGGGGGGGGGGGGGGGGGGGGGGGGGGTCGAAAACCAGTTTCGGGGCGGTCGAAACCCTATATTTCCAAAATTTTCTATACGAATACTATATAATCGGAACTTCTGCGCGAAAATTCGGGGGGGGGGGGGGGGCCCTCCCGCCCCTACTAAGCATCGCCCCTGGTGATCTGACCATATTAACATGTACAATTTTGGTTTGGTTCGGTTCAGTTTTAAATCTCGCTGATTTGGTTTTATCAGTTTAATTTTCAAGAGTTTGGTTTGTTTCAATTCTGAACCGAAGACGTTAATCTTGAATTAAAAGATAAATATTAAAAAGATAAATATCAAAACGGGTTATAGAAAATTCTTGTCAAATTACTCTATCTTTTATATTTAATTAAAGATATTTAACCAGATAGTTTTATTTGTTGGAAACTCTTATACACCATTGGTTTTTTAAGATATACGAGTATACGACTGATTGATGTATTGATTGATGTAGTTGTAAAAGAATCTTGGATAACCTTGTGTTTACAAATTTGTTTGTTGGATTTTATAACACATGGTCTTTTAATAATTTGGATATTTGTTAAAAGGGGATTTCGTTTTCTCACTTTGCTTCATATTTTTTCTTGTTTATTGGGTTTGGTTTTTGAGATTGAACAGAAAGATATTATAATTTGTGGAAGAAATTGGTACAATGAATGTACAATTTTTTACTTTGAAGACTTGACCTCTTAAAAGTTATGAAGATGTCCATGTCTTTTGACTAGTGGAAAAGTTCCTTTTGGTAGAGATGAATTTCAATTTAAATAAGTTGACATGGTATATTGAGACGACAATCATTGAACTTACCTTTTTCTAGTGGCCAACATAAATCCTTTAAGATCATGTGTTACGGGTGTAGGGATGTATTTGGATAACTGGATAAGTGATGTGGTAATGCACATTTGTGGATCCTAACTTTTGAATATGTGGTTGTAAGTCAAGGAATCTAATTTTTTTTTCCTATTGCTAAGTTTCGGGTCAGCGATTTAGTTTGGGTCAGATCAAATAATAAGAACTCTAAATATTAATTTAATTCAATAAATAGCCAAAATCATATGACCACTGACCAAACCCACAATCACAACCAAATCAATAACCACTGACCAATATCATGGAACAAGTCATTAACTGCTAACCAAAATTATACCAATCAGTTCACAAATCAATAACCTGTAGAATTACACGATTTGCACCCACCCAAATCCTCAATCGCACTTAAGTCCCAAAAAACTAACTGAAATCAATAACCACCAACCAAATCATATAATAAAACCCTAGCGAACTAACATGTTGAATTGAGACCGAATTGAACGATTTGCACCCAACCACCCAAGTCCCAAAATCACTAACCAGTTAGTGTCTGCTGCCCTAATCCTTCTCTTTTCTGTACGAAAGGTTATTAAGAGGCTACCAAACAACCCCTTAATTTCTAACATAACTGAAATTACTTATAAGATTTATACTTTTAGATTTTTAGTTTAAAAGAGTACTCAATTTTTTTAATCAGAATCAGAACTTAATAAATAAAAGAAGTCAAATAAATTAAATTCTTTCAAATATGCCCTACGATGTCGTATTGATGAAGGAGAAAACGTGGCAAAGCCGGCCTGTTTGACGGAACTTGTCGTGCGATGTAGGTTAGCAGCTTCTCGACAATGCCATGTGAAAAAACTATATTCATGTATGGCAACAGCTGACAACTCATTACAAATTGACAACCAAAATAATATTAATATTATTTTTTGAATTATTTTCCACGCGTTTAAAATCAACAACTATTATTATTAATAAACCTCTTTTTTCTTGCTATATATATATGTAAACATTTCCATCCATTCATTATTCATTTATTCACAAAACACTTGCAACTATCTTCAAACATAAACAATTGTAATCAATCATTAAACATGAATTCCATCTTCAGTTCCTTTGATGCTTTGTCAGCTGAATTCTTGGGCCAGTCTGTGAGTTACTTCAATAACAAGCAACCTGCTACTACCAATATGGTTGAGCAGAAGAAGATGAAGCCTGAGGCTCACTGTAAGGCCACCCCACCGCGAAGCGCGGGACGATATTCGGCACGGTGGGCACCGGAGTTTGATGGGGTTAACTGCTTTGAATCTTTGGTGTTTCATTAAGGTTTTTTTAATCACATCCTGATGGTATGGAGAAAGTTTTGAGGATATGAAGAAATTTTGTTTAGTTTTGTTTTATGGTTTTTTTTTTTTTTTTTTTTATAAAGATGATTTATTGATTAATATAGTTGTAAAAGAATTTTGGATCTATAACCTGTGTATAAGATTTTATGTGTTTTGATTATATAACATCTGATATGAACGGATTTGGATGGATTTCTATAAAGGCTTTTCGTTTTTCACTTTATTTCATATATTTTTTTTCTTGTTTGGGTCTGGTTATGACTTATGAGGTTAAACTTTAACGTAAAGATCAATGGTATGAATTAATAGGGGTGTTGTTCGGGTTTGTTATAGGAATCCTACTTGTGACCTAACTAATAAGATTCGGATTAATCGGTTTCAGGTTATTCAGTTTTAGGTTTATTCGGGTCGGGTTAATCAATATAGGGATTTCTAAATACAAGTTGTAACGGATACTTAACAATATTAATTTAGAATGATTTTTATCAAATAAAAACACTAAATGTCTAATAACACATCCCCAAGAAAACACATATATTAACTAAATTAATAAAATAAGCATAAAACAAAACCGTAATAAAATAAGAAAACGTCAAATCGTATCAAGCAAACCGAACGTAACAACCAACGAAATATAAATCATGTTCACAACAAAACTAAAACATATGGCAGGAAAACTAGACTTTTCTAGTTGATTATGTATTCATATGTATTATGTGATTTTGGGTTAATATGGGTAACCCGGTTAACATTTTTGTAACCCAATTACCAAAGTGAATACTACTTTTGGTTTCAAGATTCATCCTGTTTCGGTTTAAGTTGATGGGGTAGCACACTAACACAATAATCGGGTTCGGGTTAGAATTATTACGATCGCTTTTCGCGTTTCGGTAAAAAAAAAAAACTCACCCCGAGCATGAAATCACTCTATTCCGGATCAAGTTGATTAGGTAATACACTAAGGGTCTGATTGGTACGGGTAATGGAATGGATGAGGGAATTGAATTAACGAGGTAATGGAATGGACAAGGTAATGGAATGGATCATTACCATTTCATGTCTTGTTTGGTTGTCATGTGGGAATGAAACAAAACATTACTTTGTGTTGTTGGATAGGCAAGATTAGACGAAGGAATAAAATCGATGATGAGTGGTTGTGGTGGGTGGTGGTCAGTGGCGGTGATGGTGGGTGGTGATATGTGGCGGTAGTAGTGGTGGTGGGTGGCGGCAACGGTGGATGTGGATGGCCGTGATGGTGGGTGGGCGACGATGGTGAGTAGTGGCGGCGCTGGGTAGCGACGGTGGAGGGTGGGTAAAGGTAGTGGGTGGCGGGTGGTTGGTGGCGGTGACGACAGTGGTGGGTGGTGATGGCGATGGTGGTGGGTGGTGGGCGACAGTGGTAGGTGGTGGGCGATGATGGTAGGTAGTGGACGTCGTTGGTGGTGTTGGATGGCGGCGGCGGTGGGTGGGTGACAGTTGTGGGTGGCGGCAGTGGTTGGGTAGGTGACGGTGGTGGGCGGGGGCAGGGGGTGGGTGGAAACTAGTGGGTGGCGATGGTTGGTGGCGGCGACGATGGTGGTTGGTGGTGGTGGCGGTGTTTTGGTAGTGGCGGCAGCGATGATGGGCGATGGTGGTGGGTGGTGGTGATTGGTGGGTTATGGGGTTGTTAGTAAAGGGTGCATGAAGGATGGACAGAAAAAAAAAACATGGGGGGGGGGGGGGTGGATGGAATGGTTTTGAGGGAATAGAATGATTTGTGGAATGGGTGATTCCATTCCTTTAACCAACCAACACACTATTTTTCATTACCTCGTAATGATCCATTCCATTCCCTCTTTCATTTCATCATACCAAACGTTACCTAACACCATAACCCAAACACTTTTAGTTATAGTTTTTTTTAGGTTTTTTAGTCTCTTCATCATAACATTATATGGTATTATGGTTCATGATTGTTAGGTAGAGAGGAGGAAAAAAAATTGTTTTATTTGAGGTTTGTGAGTGGTGTAAGAGAAAGATAGTGCCGGGCTATGTTCTATTTTATTTTATTTTATTTTGGTGGATGCTTTGGAAGGCAAGGTCGACCATGGCCCGTTGTTCTTAACATTGATTTTAACAAACCCGGACATGGACTAACTACGACTCCACACTATAAGTTTTCTTAGTTTTCAATTAGAGATATAACCGGTTTCTGACTGACCTAGAAAACTGAAATTTTCAAATCTCATAACTGAAGGACAGACTGGTGAATTACATAACCGAGCCATTTCCGGTTGCGGTTGGACGAGTTTATACCTATGTAGCACTGGAACGGGTCTGGGTACGGGGTCATGCGGAAACGGGGAACGGCAAAACTCAAAATTTCAAGATACGAGTACGACAATAAAAAAATAAAGTATATTAAACAAATTCCAAAATAGAGATATCTTGATGTAAAGTGTAAACTCCAAAAACGGAGGTTCTTCTACTGATGTAGTTGATGATCTTTGTGTTTCTTGAGAAGCAATAATCGATAAAGACGATGAGACTTGAGATTTGAGAGATTAGAGAATAGAGATGATGGTGATTTGGTGATTCGATGATGAATTGATGAACTAATGATCGATGATGATTCTCAAAGCCGCATATGAATGGTTTATTTTTTTAAGAGTTAATAGCCAAAATGTCCCTGAGGTTTGGGCACTTTTGCTACTTCAGTCCAAAACTCAAACCTTTTAAATCTAGGTCTGTAGACTTTACATTTTTTGCCACATTCATCCCTGACACTAAACCCAGTTAATTTTAGACGTTAAGTTGGGGGGTATTTCTGACTTCTTGCCTACCCTTTTATTTTTTAAAATTTTTACTTAATAAGTGGGACCCACCTCCCCCACCTTCTTCTACTCTAAACCTGCCACCATCACACACCACCACTACCACCCACCACCACCACCATGATGACCGTCTGTCGTCAAGGGTCATACAAAACCTAAAAAACCTAGGTAGCCAGGGTAAGTAGGAATATCGAATCCACGAGGAGCATGTGGTTAATATCACATATATTATTTGTTCGTCTAATCTAGTTAACAAATAAATATAAAAATACAATTATGAAGTTTGCTAGTTTTATCTTTTTGTTTGTTTTTTATAAAAATGTTGAAATGATAACAAAGTAATCTAAATAAATAATAAAGATAAATGTAACTTCACCCGGGATCCTATTTGTATAATCTTGCAACCTATTCGATTTAACTACAAGAACACCACATTGACATGGCCTTGGTTATCCTGTCACAATAACTAGCTATCCTGTCACAATAACTATTCAGATTGAAATAATAACTAGGGACATGTTTCAACAACGTAAACCGTACGCTTAATTATCCCTATACAAATATCAACCAACCTCCCTATGATGCCAGAAATCACAGTTAATAGATAAATTTGGTTCAAATATAAGCAAGGTTTATTCAATCCAACACAAGTAGTAAAAATACTAGTTCATCTACATAATCAAAACGAGTTCAGAATACAAAATCAATACAAAGATTCACCCGGGAAAAATCACGGATTGCTTAACCGCTCATAGCTAGGGTAGAAACCTCTATCTTCTTTCCCCTTATTTCTCTTTATTCCTCCTTAGTCGAACTCCTAGGCACCAAAAAGGCTACTGCCGTCCGAATAATAATTATGCGATCCTCCTCTCCTCGATAGCAGTCCTCCTTTTATGATAATACCCCCACAATAGGTTTTGTGGCTTGACCATGGCCATGGGCCTGGTCACGTTTCTTTTCTATTTTTTTTTATTATTACTTTATTATTATTATTATTATTATTTCAACTCGGGTGTTCTTCGCTCGACCAAAATTTCTCGTTTACGTCCCAACGTTCATGAACACCTGCTCTCAAGTGTTTGTGTCTCGCTTAAATTCTTTTATTTTGAGCTCATTATCCACGAACACCTGTAAAACACATGCGCATAAATAAATAACTAAGACCAACTAAAAGTACACAATAAAAGACTCAAAAGTATACATAATTAACATGTTAACAAGGTGTTTTCACCAACACATCACACCCCCACACTTATCTTTTTTTGTCTCGAAAAAATTATATTCACTCTGCTCAAGACATTATCACAGACTAGCACCCCAGTCGCCCATCATACCTTAGCTAAGGTCCAAAGTCATACCCCATTTACAGATCAGCATTAGATGTGTTAATTCAGCAAGCCAAATGATTTCAATCTAAAACCAGAATTAACCCGACTAAACCTAACATGCTTCCGGTTTTTATTTTCATGCAACACACCCCTCACAATTTTCACTCCACTCGGTTTAATATCTGGACTAGCATGTAATGTGCTAGTATCATTCACTCAAAACCAAAAATGTAACTTTGTTATCATAGACTTGTATAACAATCAAACCTCAACTGTAGACAATGCACATATCTAAAGGACTTACGGATTTTGGGCTTAGGGTAAAAGGTAGGGTAGATTTGGCTAGAAGTGGCTAAAAATAAAAATGGTGAAACCAACATGATTGACAATCCTTATTCACAAATCACAATAACACACAACTTTGGTCATAATTAATCATAACCAGCAACATCTATTTTTGTTTTTTTTTTCTTTTTTTGTTTTTTCATTTTTTTTTTTCTTTATTTTTCTTTCTTCACAACTTAACATAGATCAAACACTTTAACATAAACATAGAACACAATGGATGTCATAAATTTTCTTAACAACGGTTAACGGGTCGATTTGGTAATATTTATAGGTTTAACAAACGAAAGGGGGTAGGCTCAACATGGCTACTAAAGGTGATTTTAGGTAAACAGGTCAACACATAACAAATAAGTGGGTATCAAAAGAAAAGGGAAATCCTAAATTGCCTTTATCATTTACGTGCATATTTCGTCTACACCTCAGCATGTATCAAATCACACAAGTTCTGCAACAGAGAAACATTTGGCCTACTCTCAACAAACGAAAATGTATATAAATCAATCTATCATCTAGTAGGCTCAAGATCTCACAAGAGAGGGGAAATGGGTTACCCGATGTGTGCATGCATTTATTACCAATAACTTGTTAAACCTAGTCAGGCAATTCTAAACTCTTTTTTTTTTCTTAAAAATACTTGCTGAAAACGGTTCATATTACTTTCCACAAATTAGACCATGACTAAGGATCTACTGCCAAAACAATCAAGAAACAACTGGTATGTACTGAAAGAGCTGTTTTATGTCTGATTATAATGTTTTTTAAAAAACAATTTTCAAGACATTTTCAATTTTTTCTATTTTTTTTTTGAATTTTTTTAATTTTTTTTAGACTCAAGAACAAATTAAAACAAAGTTTTCCCACCCCCACACTTGAACGACATATTGTCCTCAATGTAAGATAGGGAATAAAATAAAACAGAAATAAAAATAAAATACACAATAGTAAAAGGAACAGACTCCCCTGGATATAGGCAATACGTGTATGAGTCCGTTAGATTCCTCCCAATGTTGGCCGATAGCATTTCATTCGCGACCGATAAACAAACCTGAAACTAAGACTCAAAAGAAAAATAAAAACATAAAATTCTGGGATGCCTTATACATCGAAGATGTACAGCTTTACCCCCGCCTGAATGGAGATTGAGTACAGGCGAAGTTATCTGCTTGCAAGTTAAACTCCAAGCATTCCCAGAAAATCAAACGAGACTCAAAATACAAACTAATTAAAGAAAAATAAAGCAAAATAAATATATACACAAAATGTACAAGAATCATACCTGACTATCAAGGTGGTCTAATGCGCACTTGCCTACCGAGTTTCCAATGTATGCTCGGTAGTTTACATGCCAAATAAACAGATGTTTAAAGATGGCATGTGAATTGGGCGCTTTTTGTTGCTGTGGAAGAACCATCTCACAAGCCTTGCCCGATGTCTTGTAATCTCACATTCCTAATATTTGTCTTTGAATCGTTCATCCCGAACCTTGTTTATGAGGGTAATCAACGCGGGATGAGAGTTGTGAGAATATTGAGAAAGACTTGTGACACTTGCATCAACAAACAAACAACAACCTTTTCTACTTGTAACTCTTCACCAAGAGAAGGATTTGTGTGGTATTAGTCTCCACAACCTCATCCTTAACTTGAGAATAGTCTCTGATATCATCAGGTAAGGGAGACATAGACTCTGCTATATCTATCCTTGCCGATAACACCTCGCATTTCAAAACTTAAGTACTCAATTCTTTGTTGAATTGAGAGGTTGAGTGTTGATAAAAATTCCTCTATCTTGGATAACATCGTTTTTGCTCGAGCAAGGTTATTTTCCTCCTCGCTTTGATATGTCATCTCTACACATTTGTCATCATCGAGAGGAATTTGATATTGATGTTGATAGTAACTGCAGAAAAAACATGATTGTGATTTTCATAATAATCAAATCCTCTTGGTTACCTGAGAAAGGTGCCTCTTCAGGTTCATAGTTAGAGTAACTATGAGATTCTTCTCGAATGGAGTTGCCCGGTACCCAACTTCCACATTTCATCCCAATATTCTGGATCACTCCAAAATATTGTGCAGTCTTTATCCCTATGTATTTGTCCGCAACAGAAACAATGCGGATCAAGCGGTGTAGGGTTTTGGATAGTCTTTGACAATCTTAGTCCAGTGAGCAAAACTTCCACAACTATAGCATGGTTCATTGTCTTCATCAACCCAATTCATGTGTATTAAGTGCTCGTAACCGAGATCTGCACAACAACTTAACAACCCACGTGAAATCTAAAAATAACAAATTATAAGAATACAATATTTTTAGATTCTCTATTTTTTTTTTACTTTTTTTTTATTTTTTAATTTAATTTTTTTCTTTTCAAAACACTAAATAAAAATACAAACAAACAAGCAATGTAATACTAAGCGCACTAGCTCCCCGGCAACGGCGCCATTTGATGACCGTCTGTCGTCAAGGGTCATACAAAACCTAAATAACCTAGGTAGCCAGGGTAAGTAGGGAATATCGAATCCACGAGGACATGTGTTAATATCACATATATTATTTGTTCGTCTAATCTAGTTAACAAATAAATATAAAAATACAATTATGAAGTTTGCTATTTTATCTTTTTGTTTGTTTTATAAAAAATGTTGAAATGATAACAAAGTAATCTAAATAAATAATAAAGATAAATGTAACTTCCACCCGGATCCTATTTGTATAATCTTGCAACCTATTCGATTTAACTACAAGAACACCACATTGACATGGCCTTGGTTATCCTGTCACAATAACTAGCTATCCTGTCACAATAACTATTCAGATTGAAAATAATAACTAGGGACATGTTTTCAACGTAAACCGTACGCTTAATTATCCCTATACAAATATCAACCAACCTCCCTATGATGCCAGAAATCACAGTTAATAGATAAATTGGTTCAAATATAAGCAAG
>JAUTDX010002514.1:35000-64845 GCA_030844895.1 Ambrosia x helenae | reverse complement strand
TTTGGGGTTTTTTTTTACACTAGTGTAATACAATGTATAGATGTTTTTCTGGTAGGCATGTTACCGTGGTGTAATACAATGTATAGATGTTTTTTTGGTAGGAATTTACCGTGGTGTAATACATTTACCGTGGGCATTTACATTAGTGTAATACAATGTATTTTGTTTGTAATAGTTTTGGTGTATGGTAGATTGACAATTTTTACACTGGTGTAACGACGTTTCATACATGGAGAGAAATGACAGATTAGCAGATATAAAATTGTTAGAACTTTGAAATTTTACATGGTGTAAAAACGTTATCTGAATGTATTATTTTACAATGGTGAACTTTGAAAGTTTATGAATGTATTATTTTTTTTAGAAAAACAAATTAATTAAAAAATAAATTAAAGTTCAAAAAATATGGTTTATTTTAGTAATGGAATAAAAAATAATATGATATTATATAGTTTTTTCTCTCACATGCAATTTTACCTAAATACCCTTTCATTCATTTTATTATATTAAAAAATACTTAAAAAGCAAGTCTAGACAAAAAAGTCTAATCATTCGATCTCAACCATTGGATCATCAAGATCAATGGCTCAAAAGAGTTCTCAAGTTCTCGCAACTCAGACGAGTTTTCAAAGTATCCTAACGCCGTATATATTTATATATATATATATATTTATATATATATATATAAGCATTTGAAAAAAATGTAGAGTTTGGTTTAGACGGATTTTAGGGTTTCCATTCTCTAAGATGACCCAATAACTTATCGTCCTGTGGACCAAAATATTAGTACAAGTAACTTAAGCTGCATTGATAGTAAAGGTATTTTAGTTTTTTTTCTTTTTTTTTTTAAAAAAAATTCATTAACAGTACTTTTTTACGTCCCTTCACTCTAGGACCATAAGTTTTACACATGACCAAACAACGATGGGGGCCAATGGTGTAATAAACAAGACATAGCGATCAAAAACGTAATATGGTAACACTATATATCCCCATAAACCTTTCTAAAAATAATTTTAAACGTTCGATCAATCCTACCAATAAACTAGTAAAAACAACCAGTCCGAATTTCAAACCATCATTAATCAAATATGAAACAAAACATTGTTATATACCATGTCACATGAATGTAAACCTTACTTTAAGATTCTTTGCAAAAGTTGACACCACCTTCCAATATCTTTCCTTTGTGTGAATCACACATTTTCTAAGTATCTTCTTCTTCAACAATATAATGCCCATGGTCAAAGTCTCATCAACACCCCTAGATCGAGTTTATGTTTCTAGAAATAATTACTTTGACTTAATCACATGGAAATTAAAATTAAGATAATAATTAACAATTCTCACAGGTTTTTAAAAATTGACATTTGGCCTCATAAGTCCCGCCATAACTTACGACTTAGTCTTGTTTTCCTCATGTTTTGGCCAGCCATCTATGAACTCAACGCGTTTTTTCCATATTAATCTTATAAAATCTCACCTTCTAAATAAATATTGCAACAAAATCTATATTTCTATTCACTTTTGATTTCACATAGTATCATAGTTTGAAATGAATGACCTACTCTCTCGATCATTCTCCGGAGGCCGAGTAGCTGACATAGAGATGGGGAACACGGTTGCAACCGAAGGAACAAACCTCGAAAAGTTCTTTGGAGATGTAGCGGAGATTAAGGAAGAGTTAAAAGGTTTGGAAACACTTCATAATCACCTACAAGAAGCAAATGAACAAAGTAAAACGTTATACAACGCGAACGCGATCAAAAACCTTAGAACTAAGATGGACAACGATGTCGCTTTGTCCCTCAAAAAGGCGAAACTTATTAAGAATCGTTTAGAGGCTCTGGATCGATCTAGCGATGCTAATCGCAGCCTCCTGGATGTGGACCGGGGAGCTCAACTGATCGTACGCGTATATCTGTGGTTAATGGACTCCGGAAGCAACTCCAATCGTCGATGAAAGCGTTCACTGAGCTTCGACAGAAAATGGCTTCGGAGCATCGAGAAACCGTTCAGCGAAGGTAACATTGGATAGTGAAATTGTTGATCAACTATATATAATTTGGTGATCTTAAAGTCTTAATTAATTAATACCCATCAAACCTTCCAAACCGAAGAAATAGACCGATCTGAAATATGTGTGGTTTGGTTCACGGTTTAATTTTAAAATTTGCCGGTTTAATGTTCAGATTATGTTTTGAAATGTTGAACTAGTTGTTAAAAACGACCGGTCATTTTAAAATTTGTTATTTAACATTTTCTTATATAAAGTTTATGTGTACTAGATTGGTAACCGGGTGTATTAGACGAGTTAAATAGATGAAATATTAGATAGTAATACAAATTTAAGAATTACAAAACGATATTTTAAAATACGGGGAACACGCGGTTCATTGTAAGGAGTGTCTGGTTTCAAATATAGGCATGACTGGGTCCGGGACGTTCTTTGGGACATTTAAGAAGAGCTGGGATCTCAGCCAAGAGGGAGGCTCCTGTGAATTTCCTCTCGGACCCCGCTGACGGGAGATCCACCCTACGTCCAGCAGACCTGCTTGTCTTTTGGTGGGCCGGGGGGAAACACGCTTGCGTCGACCTAAAAGGTGTATCTCTCTGGTTGGTTTGAGGGATAGTGGTTTTTTTAGCAGGGCAAGCTGTGCGGAAAGCAGAGGCGAAGAAGTTGAGAAGCATGCTAAAGCCTGCGAGGAGAACCAACAGTTTTTTGTTCCCCTGGCATTTGATACCTTTGGCTCTTTGGCGCCGGAAGCCATCCGTTTCCTGACTAGAGTCCAACGGGTTATTCATAGCAGTGTCTCGGACTCCGGGGGGACATGGGTTCGTTTTTAGTAGGTTAGGGTTTGTCATCAGAAAGGGGTGGCGGCGCAGCTTGTTGCCCGCCTGCCCGCTATCTGATGTAATTAGTCGCGTTATGTGTTTATGAACAAATTATTAATTATTATGTATATATGATTGAAATTGTATAAGTAAGATAAAAAGTTTTTAAAATATTTTTATTTGTCCAACAAAACCTAACAGTCAAAACCGTGTAAGTTAGCCGGTTAGGCTGACCCAAGCAACCCCGCAGGTTCGGTTTATATTTCTCTAAAACCATAGTTACTGTTTAGCCAAAATTTACGTTAAAAGCGGGTGAAGCAGATTGTGAATAGTCTAATAAAATAGAGATACAACAAAAATAATTACAATCATCATCATACTCAGTTAATCCCACCAATAGCAAAAGCTAAGATAAGGTCTGAGGAGGGTAAACCTGATAAAATCATATCTCCTAATTACAATAAACCCTAACTATATATATATTTTTAAATAGGTACTACACCGTCACAGGAGAAAACGCGGACGAGGCCACAGTAGATAACCTAATATCAACCGGACAAAGCGAGACATTTTTACAGAAAGCGATCCAGGAACAAGGGAGAGGGCAGGTGATGGAAACAATACTCGAAATACAAGAAAGACATGATGCTGTGACAGTAATAGAGAGGAACCTTAAGGAACTGCATCAAGTATTCATGGATATGGCCGTGTGGTTGAGACCCAAGGAGAGCAATTGGACGACATCGAAAGCCACGTGAACCGCGCAAACTCGTTTGTTCGAGGTGGTGCACAACAGTTGCAAGTGGCTAGGAAGACACAATTGAATACTAGAAAATGGACCTTTTTTGGGTTTCTTTTGTTGTTGATCATCATTGCCATTATAGTTCTTTCCATTAGGCCATGGAAATAGAAGAGTTGTCGTCGTGTTTTCTTGACTTGTACATATTTTGGGATGGGATACTGTTTTGAATATTGTTGCTTGATTGATTTGTTGTATTGAAAAAAATAAAAATAAGCTTGGGGGAGTACTTGTTTGATGTATAAATATTGTGCAACGTAGATTTTTTTTTTATTAATTTTTTTTTCAGAAGCTAGTGTGTTTTTTTTTAAAGTTTTTTGTGGCTCTAGTGTGTGTTAGAAAAAGTATTAGAAAATTGGTAGTCCCACAATCTGAGATTGTGGGAGTCGCCTATGTGAAATGACGAGTAGGAAAGCCTTGATTAGTTCGACGATGATATGAAGTTGGACTGTGAGTTGGGATGCACGTAACTTCCGCGGGAGTGGTGACCACATTATTTTTAGGACTTTGCACACAAAAGCTGAATTCTTTCCCACTCCCGCAATATGAGATCGCTGGGACCTCCAAGTCAGTCACAACAGTCAACCTTGTCAGCATGCCACATAACCACTCCGCAATCTAAGATTGCGGGGACTACTAATTTGCTAAACACCCTTCCTAACACACACTAGAAACATGAAAAAACTTTAAAAAACCCACTACTTCTGAAAAAAAAAAAACAAAAATCGTTGCACGTATTTTTATTTTGAGGATACAATCATTACTAAAGTATTAGATACGTTTTTTATATTGGTGTGAATAACTTTTTTGTTTTGTTTTTAGAAGGATAGGCTTTGAGATTTAAAAGGGGATAATGACGCAATTTGTTGCTCGCTTACCCACCATCTAAATGTAAACTTGTTTTGTCTTGGGTAATGATCAACATAATAAAAGTTCTCTTAAAAAAAATTATTTTCTAAAAATATATTAAAACTAGAATGTACCCCACACGTTGCGGCGGGTTATTGTGCTTCATGGCTGTTTTTTTTTTAACATTTGAGCATGGTCTTTGTTAGATTAAGTAGGCAATTATACAACTTATACAAAAATGATGTTGTTAGGCTAGCAGACAATTTGAAGTCACACAAGTAGTTTGGTCATACAACTTGTACAAAAGCGATGTTAGTTTTGGTTATACAACTTGTACAAAAGTGATGTGGCTGGGCTAGTTGTGGCTTCTTTACATACGCCTTGGTTGTACAAAAGTGTTTGTTGGTGTTGTTCATTGTTCCTTGACTCTGTTTGGTTCTTGGCTTGACTCTGTTCATTGTTCCTTATGGTGGAGTGGCACCCTCCTTGTTTTCCTTATAGGAGGTGAGGAGTTCAAGTCCAACCGGCAGCAAAATGCTGCTGGTGGACCGGGTTTTACCATTTCTTCACTGTCGTGCCTTCGGGCGAGTGACGGTTGGGTTCTCCCGATTTCGGATACTACATGGGCGGGCCTTGGCTACCCAGCTGCTCGAGGTACATATGGGCCCTCCACTAGGTGGTCGTGGGGGTCTGTCCATAGTGTGCGGATCCCCCTAAGTAGTCGGGAAGAAATGTTAGTTGACATTCAAAAAAAAAGGAGTGTGGTTAAAGATGGTTGGAACTAAAGCATTGACATAGGAAGTTTTTCATGTACCTGGTGATTCAAGTTGCGGCCTTGAAAAGAACCCTTCTGAAAACCCAAATTCTAAATATCGTCTATTTTAACATATCTCATTCTAAAATCCTTCATTTGTTGATCCCATTCAACTTTACTCACATAATCAAAAAGGTAATTAGAATGCGCAACCCAATACCTACTTATAACTTCCTCGTGTGACACCCTATGTGTAGACGGTTCCAGTGTTTATTCTGGCTTTGTTTAAGAGTCAATGTGTATTTGGTGAAATTGAAAAGAACACTACATCCTTTGAGAGCAACAAGAAAATATTGAACTAATGATATTCATTTTTGTTAGTAAACTTTATGTATGTCACAACTCATATAGATCTATTTTAGTCGTAGGCTAGGTGAATATGGTGTTTAAAATGATTAGATGATAGAGTTTCGGTAGCATTCGACATTGATTTGTAACTTAAAAAGTTGATGTTGATAGGTATCAGGCGTATGGAGTTTAGGCGTATGTTGATAGGTTACGTTAAACCCCTGGACACTTTAGGCGTAGAAGGCCATATGCCTTTATCATTCTAAGCATATGGGAGGCAACCTATAAATAAGTGCCTTGTTTCCTATTTTGTAACTTTTGCACATTTGAGAAATATACGTCGAAGTGCTTTCGAATTCTAGTGTGATTGTTTTTACTTATTGTTTATCATTTCTAACGTGTCACGTGATTAAAAACAATCCCTATCGTTGATTTCCGCCTTTGATTCGAACATACGAGAATTCATACAATTTTGTTATTATTTAAGATAAATTCGAATATCTTCATACTAAGTTGTCGATTGTTACAAAGAACATTATAAAATTGACATAGAAATTAGACTCGAGTTGGAAATTGAATCATTTGCATTTGTGGGTGGTTTATTGATTTTCAAATTATAATTGGGTGGTTAAATGGGTTATTTGTGAAAATGGTAATGCCTCTAATGAAAGGGAGGCATCACCCCTATGAAGCTATCCAATGATTGGCAACCTGAAATGTGTAAGTTTTGTTCCTTGAAGCCGCTAAATGAAAGGGAGGGATTGTTGATGCCTCTAAATGAAAGGGAGGGATCATCCTCTAAATAAAAGGGAGGGATCATATTAATGCCTCTAAATGAAAGGGAGGGATCATATTGATGCCTTTTTTTATACATTTTCTTCGACCATACGTAAATTAGAGGGAGGGATCGAAGTTGGAATTGGTGGTCTCGGAAATTGATCCCTCCCTTTCATTTAAACGCATATTAATGCATCAACATGATCCATCCCTTTCATTTAAACGCATCCTCTCCTGTTTCATCCCCGCCTTGCATCGCTTTTCTGGGGTCCAAAAAAGCAGTGTCTTTGGTGAGGACGCTGAGTCTTTGGTTATCTTATAGAGTTACGCCCTTGTCTCCTTTTCAAGTTGGAATTGGTGGTCTCGGAAATTGAAGGTGGTGGCTTCATCAAAGCCGCTAATTTTTTAGCCGCAAACTTAATCGCACTGGCATAGTTACATAGAAACCCTTGTTCAACAAATCGATGAACTTAAAGAATTGGGCCAAATGGGTTTGAATTTGAATGCGGTCCTGAGTTTAAGGATTGGGAGAATGTCGAGGGAGAATATTGGAATTGATAGATTGTATAGTTTGACTAGTTTGAAAAAATTGTTGTAAATAAATTTGTATTATTCGTTATAAATAATTTATGATTATTACATTTATTTACTATTATTAAACATTAAAGTTTATTCGTTTTAAATAAATTTAGTATTATTAAGTAATGTAATAATCCTAAATTTATTAATAAATAAATTTATTAATAAATTATTTTTAATAAATAATTTAGGATTATTACATTACTTAATATGATCTCTCCCTTTCATTTAGAGGCATTAATATGATCTCTCCCTTTCATTTAGAGGATGATCCCTCCCTTTCATTTAGAGGCATCAACAATCCCTCCCTTTCATTTAGCGGCTTCAAGGGAACAAAACTTACACATTTCAGGTTGCCAATCATTGGATAGCTTCATAGGGGTGATGCCTCCCTTTCATTTAGAGGCATTACCATTTTCACAAATAACCCATTTAACCACCCAATTATAATTTGAAAACCAATAAACCACCACAAATGCAAATGATTCGTTGGAAATTGGTGTGGTTTTTGCTAACTGGAATGTCATATTTTGTTCATTTAAAATAAAATGACAAATACAATGATTCAAAATGTTAAAGCTAGGGTTATAATTCATAGTGCTAGTTCACTTGTATGGAAAGGAATTAGTGCAAAAATTCCAAGACAGCATATAATCCAACCATACGGGCAGAGTGGCAATCATGCCAAAGACAACCCTGAAAAATAAATAATATTTTTAACAAAATTAGATATTAACGTAAATAATTATATTGTATTTTTTGTGAAAAAAATAAAAACCAAAACTTACGCGGTACTTAGAACATCTGGATGCAATCCATATTCTTTAGCGTATATAAATGAGGTAATAGACTGAGGTATAGCAGATGTAATATGAAATAATGTAAGTATAGAATTTGGTTTGATTGAAATTTAAAGTTTTTATAGTCCAACTCCAATAATGAACATCCCTAGTAATTACTAGGGTGTACACCAAGTGCTCACCTGAATTATCGCAACGCGTAATACATCCCATGCAGACCAACCGCGATGCAGCTGATAGCCATAGTTGCTGGTCCGGCGAAAAACTTGAGAACAATGGCAAGCATCGTCAGAGTCGTGCCACACGCAATCAATTTCTCCTGTTTTGCCATGAACAAACCTGCAAGCAAGTTTCCAAGAACTATGCATTAGTAACGTGCACATAATAAGCTATTATAAAGTAAACAACTATAAGTATTTGCCTTACGTACCCATGCTAAACATTGCAGTGCCTGTCCCAGCCTTAGACATGAGCAACACTGATCCTTCTATCATTTCTGGCATTGGCCAGTTAAACCTACGACAACAACAACAACAAAAGTTTTGTCAAATTAGAAAAGATTAATATATAAAAAAGATGGGTTAAGTTCACGTACAAATAGCTTTATCGTACGAACAGTACGAACTGAAGTAAAAACACGCGGTGGCATTTCTGTAAATATTGAAAACTTTATATAACTAGAGTAATTATATAATTACTCTAGTTATATAACTAGGTAATTATATAACTAGAGTAATTATAAAATTACTCTAAAGTAATTATATAGCGTAATTATATAAACTAGAGTAATTATATCAACAAGAGTGGTGGTCATTAATATAACTAGAGTAATTATATAATTACTCTAGGGTAATTACTCTAGAGTAATTATATACACTAGAGTAATTATATCAACAAGGGTGGTGGTCATTATTTACGAAAATGCCACCGCCACTTTTTTTTTTGTTCCCTTCAATTCGTACAGTTCGTACGAAAAAGTTGTTTGTATTTGATCTTTTGTCTAAAAAAGATATATGTTTTCTTTTCTTTATATATTGTGTTTTATATATTATATCATATTATATCTTTTCTACATTTTTTTTCGATCACGGTTAGATTACTAGTGCAATACTTTTTATACATTCCTAACTTCTTTGTAGGCCATTACATGGTTGTGGAGCTGAAGTTTTCTCCTAAGGAGTATCTTTATTCTTTACCATAGATGTACTGGTTATCTACAACTCACCATCCTGACATGCTACCGGTAGCTAATTTGATATTGATGAAATTTTAATGCATATGGTTGTTTTAGTTGTAATATATATTACCTCCGTTTCATTTTAGATGTCATGGGCCCACAAACATACAGATTAAAAAAACTTTGATTGTATGTTATAAAATGACAATAATATCTTCAGGTTATTATTTTAAATCTTTGATTGTCTTTTGTTTTTTATGGGCAAAACTGAAAATTACTTAAAAATGAACATTTAATTTGGAACAACAAAAAAATAGAAAAATGGACATTTAAAATGAGACGGAGGGAGTATATGTTTTCCATCGTTATGTAAATATATTTTCCCGTACTGCCTGTTACAACATTTTTTTTATTTTAGAGCTTTAACTTTTAATAAATAGATTTTAAACACTATACTTATGAAGAAACTATGACAATAAAAATATATATATATATATATCTTAATACCTATTTGATATAGTAGCCCAAATGATGCCAACGACACACGAATACGAATTAGGGTTCATGGCAAGTTTCAAGGAAACAACTTTCATGAGCGACACCAAGGACGATCTAGCGCCAACTGCTTGCTCAACATCTGACTTCAAGTTTCCTTCTAGATCCTTCAAATCAGTAACATTGACAGAGCAATCAGTCATTACTGATCTTCTACATTCCAACACAAATAGGAGACCAGTGAGCCAAACAATGGCTTGGATCACTGAACCTTGTACAACAAGGTTCACAAATTCTTGACCATACATTGCCCTAACCAAGGGCACACCCACCACAAGGGAATTGGTCAAAGTGGACAAAGAGTAACTTGTTATGGCCCATGAACAACTTCCTTTACTACTAAACCTTGCCCAAAACACAAGGACAGTCACAATAATAACTTTTGAGATAGCGTCCGCACCAATGAAGCGATAGTTCATGTTGAAAGGATCGATGTGGGCGGTAAACTCGAAAGTAAAAAGTGGGAGGGTGAAGAAACATACAACCGATTAATTGCATCACATTGTTCATGTGTAAAAATGTGGCACCACCTCACTGAACCATACCCTAAAAGTAAGGCCACATAGAGTGGCACGGTGGCTACTACCACTTTATAAACGTCCTCTAACCCAATCATATTTAGGAAACTAGTAAAGAAACCTTCAAAAAGAAAGTGCAATATGTCCAAAGAAATGTGTGTGTTTTCTACTTTGGAGTTTGTTGAAGTATTTATATACATGTTGAGAACATTTTATTTGTGGAAAATAAAAAGAAATTATAGCAAAATATATAGAAAAGGTGTTAATTTAAATATTATGCCTCCAAATGCAAATTGTGGTTGTACATGATTCGTTTTGGTGGATGCTTGAGATGGGACATTATAAAAGTATATTGGGTTTGTAATAGGTCAGTATTGATTTTGGACCTCTTATTTTTTATGAAACTTTTTTTATGTTCTTGTCATTAAAAGTTAGAGGTCTATAATAAGTATATAAATGGACAAATTCGTGCATGTTAAATCAACGTCATGTTAGGAATCAACATAGAAAACACTACAGTCTACACTATCCTAAGGTTGTGATTAGGGCTGCAAACGAACCGAACGAACACGAACAGAGCCTTGTTCGTGTTCGTTTGTTAAGGAAAATATGTGTTCACGAACAGTTCACGAACACTTACCGAATGAGATTTTTTGTCCGTGTTCGTTTGTTAAGAAAACACTCGTGTTTGTGTTCGTTTGTGTTCGTTTGTTAATTTTGTTCATGAACGCACACGAACACAAACAAACATTAATGAACACAAACGAACACATAAAAGTGTTCATGAACAGAAGCGGTCAAACGAACATATTTTAACTTTCGAATAAGATCGAATTCACATACATTAAGCCACCCAAAATAACATTTACATAATATTGTTAAACATAATAAAGTAGCGTCTCAAAAAAATAAGTTCGCATATTAAACTAAAAGTCTTTGTTAAGCAACCCAAAATAAACTTTCATCGAATTACTTTTTTATTTGAGTAAAATTTATATATATAAAAGAATATAAGAAGGTTATAAAAATTAAAACCCCTATTAAACAAACGAACATAAACGAACACAAACGAACGCGTTACCGAACGTTCACGAACATAAACGAACGAACGCGACATTGTTCATGTTCGTTCGTTTAACTAAACGAACGAAATTTTTTGTTCGTGTTCGTTCATTTATTAAACGAACGAACACAAACGAACTTCCCGCCGAACGGTTCATGAACTGTTCGCTGAAAGTTCAGTTCGTTTGCAGCCCTAGTTGTGATCGACTTGTGTGAGTTGATCGTCAATATGCGTTCAATATGGAAACGCCAAAGTCATTTCTGTTGTGGCTTTAAATGCTTCACAACAATCGCTATCGTATAGTGATCACTGGACAAAACTTAAACTTTTCATTCTCCATCATTGTGATAATTAGCCACACAACATGAAAACGAATAAGGTGATACTTGATCTCTATGTACTCGGTCATTATTAAAAGATGGGAGTCCTTTTGAAAATGTGTCATAATCAACTATAGGTTGATGCTACATGTTTTCTCGTTAATCTTTGCTACATGTTTCATCGCTAATATTCGGTCATTATAAAATCATCTTAATTGTTTACTCTAAAATTGAAAAAAGCTTTTTGGACAAATATTCCATCGCTAGCTCCAAAAATATGTTGAAAATTTTGTACAACAATGGCGTGAGATAGAAAGTAGCAATGGCAAATATCTTTAGCTTGCCTTTGTGACGGATAAGAGATATAACATTGTTCCATATATAAACTGTGATTTCTAGTAACTAGTGGGTGTCAACCCGCTCTTGGCGGCAGGTCAAACACGGGGGCAGCTTAGCTTTAATTTGCAAATTGAAATGTAACCCAACAAGAAATTGGAGCAATACCCGTGTCACTACTAAGGGCGGCGACATTTGATTGTGTTTTTTTATTAAATGAGGAAGAACTGACAATTGATTAACAAAAAGATTTTACGGATGATGTTTTGTTGTACGAAACTTAATAATAACGTCATGTCCCCGCTATTGACCTGAAGCGGGAATAAGTCACTCCAGCATCCTCTTTCCTCCATTGTCACACTTTAACTCTCAAGATATTCTTTTGTCATCGCTAAAGACCTAGTTTCTTGTCTTGACCACAGGTTGTTATTTAAATAACAAAACTATACATAAAAAAACTGTTAGAGTTAATAGCTAAAATCGCCCCTAAAGTTTAGCCACTTTTGCTTGTTACGTCTAAAAAAGGGGTGTGTGTGTGTGTTTTCTTTTTGCAATTGGACACCTAAGGTTTGTCATTTTTATCCAATTTGCTAACTCCGTTTGTGTATTCTGTTATTGTCTATTTATTTTTTATTATTATGTTCACTTTTTTTAATTCTTATATTAATATATATATATATATACACACACACACATATATACACACACACACCCACACTAACATATTCTCTTCTTATCTCCCTCCTATCCCCACCCCCTCTCTCTACACCCCCAACCATAATCACCACTAATTACCAACCGTGGGACATGGGTCCATTAGTTACTTGAACATCGAGTCTCTATCCGGGCCAAGATTATCCTTCATCGTTTACGGCGGTTGAGTAGATTAGAACAAACTTTTACAAAAGCCATCATTCACATACAACAAAGATTTCGATCACAACTATGTTCTTCAAAACCTAAAGGGTAAACAAACCTTTAACCTTTATCATAAAATTGCACCCACAGTCTTTTTGTCAGATTATTACTTATTATCGTCTTTCTGATCAAATATTAAAGCTTACAATGTCGCCTTTGTTGGTGATTTTAGTGTCAATGGGCTGTTTTGGGTTCAATCCATAGCGACACCCTAATATTCGAATATTTGGAATGTGTAATATACTAATGTGAAATTCAATCATCAAGATATTTCATTTACGCATAAGTTTTTTTTCTAAAGTGATTTTGTTCAAGTGAATCAAGGATTACACTAAAATGGGGGAGGAATGTTGGTGATTTTAGTGTCATCGGGCCATTTTTGGGTAATCGAAATTCACTTAAGACCAAATGAGAAATTAAAATATACACTGATACAGGTTAGGATGTGCGGAGTGCACACTTGATCAAGACTATTTTAATTCTGTAACTTAAAAGCTCCAACAGATTAAGTCGGTGACTATCATTGAGCAACCCACATAGTCCCACCGGTGTTTAAATAACTACCAATGGTAGTTATTGTGTAGAAACTTCCATAGGTGGTTATTATGTAGTGGTTAATTCATTTCCATAGGTGGTTATTATGTGGAGGTTAATTAACTTCTATGGGTGTTTATTATGTGAAGGTTAATTAACTTCCATAGGGGGTTATTGTGAGGAGGTTAATTAACTTCCGGGTGGTTATGATATGATGTTTACTTAACTACCTTTTTTATTCCTATAAATAGGAGAGTTTTGGTCTATCTTGGAGTACGGTTTATAAGATCGTTTTCTCAAGGCATCTCTGGTTCACGAATTCACTCTCAATCACATACTAGATTCTTATTTCTCAATCTGAGTTGTATCCGATTGGATTTTTGGGAGAACCACCAAAATAATTCGATCTGAAAGTGACTACACGCCTCTCAGATCATCCGTTGTTCATCTAAATTCCCCAACAAAGATCGAATTATTATTCTGTTAAAATGACAAACGGAAAATCGGTGAAAGATATGACAAGCAAGTTTGACAAATTGGAAAATTTTGAAGGCAAGGATTTACGTCGATGGCAAAAGAAGATGCACTTCCTTTTTATTACTCTGAAAGTTGTGTACCTGTTAAGCACTCCCACACCGTAGATATTGGAATATGGCAATCTGGAACAAATCAGAAAGCGGTCAAAGTGGGAGAACGACAATTACATCTGTCTTGACCACATCTTAAACGGTATGTTTGACTCTCTATTTTATGTTTATCAAAACGCAGAAACTGCAAAAGTATTGTGGGATACTCTGAAAGCTAAGTATATGGCAGAAGATTCTTCTAGTAAGAAGTTTCTTGTGAATAATTTCAACAATTATAAAATGGTTGATTCTAGGTCTGTCATGGAACAATACAATGAATTGTTGAGAATTTTGGGACAATATGCCCAACATGACATGAAGATGGATAAATCCATCTCGGTTTCAAGTATCATTGACAAGTTACCTGCTTCCTGGAAAGATTTCAAACACCAACTGAAACATCAGAAAGGAGAATTATGTTTGATTGAACTTGGAAGTCACTTCAGAATTGAAGAGTCTTTAAGAGCATAAGAAAAAGTGTGTCAATGATGAAACGAAACATGCTGGACCATCTTCTGTGAATATGGTTGAAGCAGGTGAATCATCCAAGGGTAACAACAAGTTTAAAGGGAAACGAAAGTTTCAAGGTAACAACTCGGGTCTAAACAAGAAGTCAAAATACCCTTGTTGGAAGTGTGGTAAACCGGGTCACTTTAAGAAGGAGTGTAAGGTTGTAAACAATAACAAGAATGGTCCAAAGAACAAGCATGAGGTCGGTCCAAGTGGGTCTAAGAACCCGGATAAACGACAAGGTCATAATTTAGTACTAAATAATAATTCAGTTCAGAAATATGTATCACTAATTTCTGAAGCACTTTATGTACAGGATGATAATATTGCTTGGTGGGTTGATTCGGGTGCAACAAGCCATGTGTGCAAGGATCTTCGTTGGTTCAAAGATTTTCAACCAATAGAAGATAGATCTATTCTTAGAATGGGCAATGTTGCAATTGAACCAATCAAGGGCTTAGGAAGTGTTAAATTAATGTTTACTTCTGGAAAGTGTTTACTTTTAGACAATGTGTTGTATGTACCTGGGATTCGAAAGAATCTGTTGTCGGGTATTTTGTTGAATAATTGTGGTTACAAACAAGTGATTGAAAGTGACAAGTTTATGTTGTCAAGACATGGTACTTTTGTAGGTTTTTGTTATTTGTGTAATGGTATGTTTATGTTGAATCTTGAAGTTTCGTTTGGTAATGAATCTGTTTGCATTGCTTCTTCTAGTAATAGTAATGAATTGAGTGATTCAGAATTATGGCATGCAAGACTGGGACATGTACATTATAAAAGAATAAAAGAAATGTCTAAAATGAGTTTGATTCCTGCTTTCAACATAAACAATGATAAATATCATACTAGCAAAGTAACTAAAATAACTAGAAAACCTTTCATGAAGCATGTTAACAGGGAAAGCAAAGTTTTGGATTTAATATTTAATGATTTATGTGATTATCATGCTACACCGTCACATGGAAATAAAAAGTATGTAGTTGCATTTATTGATGATGCCACTAGATTTTGTTATGTTTATTTGTTGCATGCTAAAGATGAAGCTATGGATAAGTTTAAAATTTATAAAAAAAAAAACAAGTAGAGTTACATCGAAGTGGGTTGATTAAAACTTTACATACTGATAGAGGTGGTGGGTATTTTGATCCATTGTACTTCCAAACAACTGGTATAATACATCATACCACAACACCTTATACGCCAGAACAAAATGGTGTTGCAGAAAGGAAGAAGAGGACTCTAAAAGAAATGGTTAACACTATGTTGTCCTATTCAGGTCTTAGTTATGGTTTTTGGGTGAGACTATGTTAACAGCCTGTTATTTACTAAATAGAGTTCCTAATAAAAGGAACAAGACTACCCCTTATGAGCATTGGTATAAAAGTCCACCAGATTTAAGTAAACTGAAAGTTTGGGGTTGCAGAGCCATGGTAAGGCTCAATGAACCTAAAATAAGGAACACAGGGGAAAGATGTATAGACTGCAATTTTATTAGGTATACTGAGCATTCATTTGCTCACAGGTTCTATGTCATAGAACCTAATGACTATGTGTCTGTGAACACTGTAATTGAGTCAAGAAATGCATATTATGATGAGAATAGATTCTCATGAATACCTAGACCTAGGGATTTAGTTCCAACCCTAAGTAAATCTCATATGGCTGACCAAGTGAACGACACTCCTCCCGAACCTAGGAGAGGTACAACAGCAAGAAAAGCTAAATCATTTGGTGATAATTTTCAACTATATTTGGTTGAAGGATCTAGAAATGAGATTCAAACTCAATATCAATATTGTTTCAATATTGAGGAAGATCCTAGAACCTATAGTGAAGCTATGGCGTCTCGTGATGTTGCATTCTGAAAAGAAGCCATAAATGATGAGATAGACTCGATTATGTAGAATAATACTTGTAAATTGTCTGATCTACCCCCTGGGTGTAAACCACTTGGTTGTAAATGGATCTTCAAGAAGAAAATGAAAATAGATGGTTCCATTGATAAGTTTAAAGCCCGATTGGTTATCCAAGGCTTTAGACAAAAGGAAGGCATAAACTACTTTGATACATATGCCTTTGTGGCAAGAATATCCACAATTAGATTGTTGGTTGCTTTAGCAGCAATACACAATCTTGTGATTCACCAAATGGATGTTAAAACTACTTTCTTAAATGGTGATTTGGATGAGGAGATATATATGAAACAACATGAGGGTTTTATTGTGCCTGGTAATGAGCATAAGGTGTGTAAGCTTGTTAGCAAGCTCCTAAACAATGGCATAAAAAATTTGATGAAATGGGTTGTCTAATGGTTTTGTATTGAACCATGTGGACAAGTGTGTATATAACAAATTTGATAAATCTGGTAAAGGAGTCATAATTTGTTTATATGTAGATGACATATTGATCTTTGGTGCTTACCAAGATCGAGTTGATAAAACAAAGAATTTTTTGTCATCATGCTTCGACATGAAAGACATGGGGGAGGCTGAAGTGATCCTTGGTATAAGTATTAAACTTGAGAACAATGTTATTTCAATCTCTCAATCTCATTATATTGAGAAGATTTTGAAGAAGTTTAATTTTCATAATTGTTCTCCTGTAAGTACTCCTATAGATCCTGCTTTTAAGCTCTTACCTAACAAAGGTATTGCTGTAAATCAACTTGAATACTCAAGAGCTATTGGATCTCTCATGTATTCTATAATAAGTACTAGACCAGACATAGCTTATGCAATTGGAAAGCTTAGTAGGTATACTAGAAATCCAAGTACAAATCATTGGCAAGCTATAAACTGAGTGTTTAGATACTTGAAAGGAACCATGAAATACAGTTTGAGTTATAGTGAATTTCCTTCTATTATAGAAGGTTATTCAGATGCAAGTTGGATTACTAATATGAAAGATAATTCTTCCACAAGGGGATGGACTTTTCTACTTGGAGGAGGTGCTATATCTTTGGCATCTAAGAAGCAAACTTGCATAACTAACTCAACAATGGAATCTGAATTTGTAGCATTAACAGCTACTGGTAAAGAAGCTGAATGGCTAAGAAACTTGATTTATGAGATTCCATTATAGCCTAAACCGATATCCCCGATATCTATTCAGTGTGATAGTGCTGCTACCTTGGCTAAGGCTTATAGTCAAGTGTATAATGGGAAATGTAGACACTTAGGTGTCAGACATGGAATGATTCGTGAGCTCATCATGAATGGTGCGATATCGGTGGAGTTTGTGAGAACTCAACAGAATTTAGCCGATCATTTAACCAAAGGGTTATGTAAAGATCTTGTGCACAAGGCGGCTGTAGGGATGGGATTAAAGTCCACCTAAAATTTCTCATGTTAACAGAGGTTGAAGTTTATCTTCATAATAGTTCTTTTGAAAAAATGCATATGCAGGTGAAAGAATAAAAAGAACTACCTATATGGACATGAAATTTAGCCACTTCAGGAAGCTAGGACTTGGCTTTGATATGTTCATTGAAGGATAGGACACAGGGTAGTAAAAATAGTGTCAAGTAAGAACATAAGAGTATGTAAACTTGTGTGTATATTATATCCATATATTCATTATGAATAGAAAGGGTTCAATCCATAGCGACACCCTAATGTTCGAATATTTGGAATGTGTAATATACTAATGTGAAATTCAATCGTCAAGATATTTCATTTAAGCATAAGTTTGTTTTCTGAAATGATTTTGTTCAAGCGAATCAAGGATTACACTAAAATGGGGGAGGAATGTTGGTGATTTTAGTGTCATCGGGCCATTTTGGGTAATCGGGATTCACTTAAGACCAAATGAGAAATTAAAATATACACTGATACAAGTTAGGAGGTGCTGAGTGCACACTTGATCAGGACTATTTCAATTCTGTAACTTTTAAAGCTCCGAAAGATTAAGTCAGTGACTATCATTGAGCAACCGACATAGTCCCAACGGTGGTTAAATAACTGCCAATGGTAGTTATTGTGTAGAAACTTCCATAGGTGGTTATTATGTGGTGGTTAATTAACTTATGTGGAGGTTAATTAACTTACATGGGTGGTTATTATATTGAGGTTAATTAACTTCCATGGGGGGTTATTGTGAGGAGGTTAATTAACTTCTGTGTGGTTATGATATGGTGGTTAATTAACTTCCTTTTTTATTCCTATAACTAGGAGGGTCTTGGTCAATCTTGGGGTACAGTTTATAAGATGGTTTTCTCAAGGCATCTCTGATTCACTAATTCACTCTGAATCACATACTAGGTTCTTATTTCTCAATCTGAGTTGTATCCGATTGGATTTTTCGGGAGAACCACTAAAATAATTCGATCTGAAAGTGACTACACGCCTCTCAGATCATCCGTTGTTCATCTAAATTCCCCAACAGCCTTCGGAACCCCGCTTCACCAAAAAAAAGTCTCTGGCGACCGGAAAATCTTCTCATAATTCAACCGCCGTAAGCGACAGAGGAATAATCATGTCATAATCAGAAAAAGACAAAGCGACGCCGTTGACAGTAGAGATGGGGAGAGGGAGGGTGTGTGTGCACCATAAATGGTAAAATAAATACTGAAATATAATAATTAAGATAAATAACCAAAAAAATTGAAGTATAATTCACGACTAGGATGATGAATTTAAAAAGGAAATGAAAAAAAAAAAGAAAATAAACTAGAATAGTTAAAAGTCCAAAATGAGCAAACTTAACGTTAAAAAAAGAGAAGTTAGAAAGTTGGATGGAAATGACGATAAAAGACAAACATCAAGTGTCAAGTAAAGACAGTCCTACCAAAGAAGATGAAATGAGATACATGGATAAAGTTCCATATGCAAGACTCTTGCATGGTGGGAAGTTTAATGTACTTGATGTTGTGCACCAGGGCATGTAGTGAGTATTTAGTAAATAGTTAGCTAATCCATGTAAGATGCATTAGGTAGAAACCAATAATACTAAGGTATTTAAATTGTTCAAGACAAGTAGGATTGATATTTGATGGAAAACTAATTGATAGCGCAATATGGTATAAATTATGTGGATGTAGATTCTGCAAGAGATATAGACAGGGAAAGATCCATAACTGGTTATGCATTTCAAGTTTTAGAAATGTGGTGAGTTAGAAAGTTTAGTTACAACATGTGGTGGCTTTTTCCTCAACATAATCAGAATACGCTGCTTTAACAGAAGTTATAAAAGAAGCAATGTGGTTAAAAGGTTTTATGTCTGATTTGGGAATGGAATTGGCAAAAACTTAAGTTTATTGTGACAATCCAGGTGTTGTGATATTGTCAAAGATGGCATGTTTCATGAAAGAACAAAACACATTAATGTGAAGCTTCATTCATAGGCGATGTGGTCAATTTAGGGCAAAGCAAAGTTATGCAGATTGAAACAGAAGTTAAAGCAGATATGTTGACTAAATAGTGTCTGGAACAAAGTTTGATTAATGTTTGAAGGTTCATGGAATTGGTTAGGATCTTGATTGTTGGCTTAAAGTCAATGGCTCTTTTGGTATTTTTTTTTTAAGTTTTTTTTGTGTTGTTTAAAATTGAACAAAGTTCGTAAGTTGAGGGACCATTAGTGTCAATTTCATAGTTCAAGTTGTTAAAAACCGTTAGAAGCAATTAGGGCTTATATAGGCAGATTTGGGGATTAATTCTATAGATCGTTACTTTTTAATTTCTTTTGTAATTTCATTCGTTCATCAATAAAGAATTTATAGTTGGTTTTTTGTACTCGATTGTTAATTCTCTTAGGTTAATTTTTAACAATAAGAGTGAAGATGTGTACAAACATTTCATTTGTCATATATATGTGTGGCCTTGTCTCTCTTGTGTTAGTTAAGTGATATTAAGTCGTTTAAGTCTGAAGTGATATAAGAATGAAAAGATGTGTATAAATATTTCATTTGTCCTTCTCATTGATATGATATATATAGTTACAAAGTAGTCTAATATTATGTTTTGCACTTTTTGTGGTATCATGATCATTAGAAATCCAATATGGTTTCTAGTTATCTTTAGTTTCAGAAACGCGTAGTTCGAGTTTGGACTAGTTTTTGTAAGATGAATTACATCTATCTTGTCTTTGGTGTAATTTATTCTCTTTCTAATTTTGTCTTATTGAAGTTTTGGTCAACAATATAATGCATGGAATAAGGTATGTGATTCACCTATTTATTTCATATACCATTCCCGATACTTTTAAGGGTTTTCTTCTGGTTTTGAGCTACTCCACCACTCCTAATTCTCACCCACAAAATGTTGAGGTGTTGGGAGCTACATGGAATATGGGTTTAAAGACAAAAAAATACCATGTTCGATATCATACACTTTTTTATAATTAGTAAAAGCTAGGATCAAATATTCTTTGCAAAACTGCCACAAAAAAGTGACCGGTTGTGTTATTTACATATAGATTAATAATGGAGGAAGTCTTTCGGTTTTATTGTAAGAAAATAGGCTAGATATCCTTTTTAAATCGTATAAGGTCACTTTCAACACAAAATATTTTAGTTCGACTCTAAGTCTTCAATGTGACGATTCAAAGAGAAAAAACAAGTGTGGTTCTCTTCTAAAGTGAGTGCTAGGAAAACTTAATTAAACATGTGTAAACAGTCCAAAGACACTCCTTACATAGGTAATGAACAATCACAATGTTTTGATGAAACAACGTAAAATCATATCTCTTTACATCAACCAACCAAATCATACGTAAATTACAAAGGCATTTCAACGATAAATCCGCAAGGGGTTCAATCCCTGCACATTGTCAGGTGTGTTGCCCCTTGGAACCCCCATAACTTGGGCATTTGCCCCTTCAATCACTAGGTTGGTTTAGTGTCAAAAACCATAAATAGTCTCGAAAAAATTAATGTGTCTATACTTCATTAGTTACATCGATGTTTATTATGATTTCACCTTTACCTTAAGTAGGTTTAGCTTAATAAAATGGTTTAACTACAATAAAATCACGAACAAGGTGTAGCGGTGTAGCAATATCCCCTTCCATAAAAATATACCTTTCCTTTCAATTAGAAATTGTTTTGGGAATGTTAGTTTAGTGTATTTAAGCTGGATTATTGCAATTTCAATCAAGAATAATAGTTTGCAATATTTAAAAATTAAGATTTTGGGTTTTAGATAATTTTTAAATATTGCAAACTATTATTCTTGATTGAAATAGCAATAATCAAGCTTAAATACACTAAACTAACATTCCCAAAACAATTTCTAATTGAAAGGAAAGGTATATTTTTATGGAAGGGGATATTGCTACACCGCTACACCTTGTTCGTGATTTTATTGTAGTCAAACCATTTTATTAAGCTAAACCTACTTAAGGCAAAGGTGAAATCATAATAAACATCGATGTAACTAATGAAGTATAGACACATTAATTTGTTCGAGACTATTTATGGTTTTTGACACTAAACCAACGGGAATGTTAGTTTAGTGTATTTAAGCTTGATTATTGCAATTTCAATCAACAATAATAGTTTTCAATATTTAAAAATTAAGATTTTGGGTTTTAGACATTTTAAGATAGTAACAATTACAACAAAACTGAATGTAATTAATAAGTGTTACAATACAATGGTTAAATTCTCTCTATAGGCAACCATCAACGGAAGTACGAAGATATCCAACAGACGAAGGAAGACCATCGGTTACAAGGCTACGTTAAATTTTATGTGACCAATCTGCCAGAAAGATGCAGCGGAAAGGATGCAAGAGAAGCGTTTCAGGGTTATGGAGAGATAGTTGGGGTATACATCGCTAGGAAGCAAGACAGAGAGGGCTTGAAGTTCGGGTTCGTTTCTTTCAGGAACATCAAGGACGGTAAAGAGTTAGAAGGAAGATTGAGTACGGTGAAAATGGGAGAATAAAAACTTTGGACCCATATTGCAAGATTCACTAAGGAAGGAAGTGGTGAGTTAAAATAGGATGAAGACAAACGTGTGCTGAAGAAAACCTTCGAAGAGTTCCCGGCGCTTTCGAAAGGCAAAGGGAAGGAGATCGAGACAAACATCATTGGCCCTTCTGATCTGTCCTTTATTGATACACTGATGGGAAGAAAGACTAAGATTATAACATTATCGGAGGAGGTGTCGGCATACGAAGAGATTCAAGGAAGAGCTATCGTAGCAAGAATGTCGAAGTTTGATTTTTTTGCGAAGAGAAGGAGAGATTGTTTCGCAATTTACTTCAGTGGGAACATCGTTGCAATACTTGGGAGGAATGTATGTCCTATTGACTTTCGAAGATGTGGTGTCGGCTCAAGAGTTCCAGAGGAAAGCACGTGTGTTGCCGGAAATGTTTGATTCAGTCGATGTATGGGTGGGGCAATCGTTACCGTTCGAGAGGATTACTTGGCTGCATATTCAAGGGATACCATTGCATCTTCTTAATAACGATGTTCTCAATCAAGTTGCGAGTTGTTATGGTAAAATTATGATGTGTGCTCAACATGATACACATGATTCCGATCTTTCGTTTGATTACGTGGGAGTGCTGCTCTCGGAAGGTAATCAGATACAAGATGAGGCAATTATACCAATGGAAAGGGAGAAAGTACCGAATTTGGATATCCGAGGATTCCGGGGACTGGGAACTGGACTTCTTGATTAACTCCGTTAGTGAGAAAGCGATGTCGGAAGAATGGGAGTTACCGAATACCGGAGTTGATCCATCGGTTCATACAGTCCTGGCGAATTCAAATTCCAATCAGTTTATGGAAACAACGGTTATGGGGGAAGGAATTAATGGAAATGGTAATGATATCGAAAAAGTCAATGGTCATAATTTTGTCAATGATTCTTCGGAGGTAAATTCCAATCATATTAATGATGAGGCTAATCATGGTGGTCATTCTTTCCTGGATATTAATTACAAGGAATGTTCAAAAGATAACGGATATTTTCTTAAAAAGGTTAAAAAGTTTAAAAAAAGAATATGGGTCGAGGGAGGAATGGACCGAAAACGCTTTCTGTTGATAACAGGCCCAACCCGCCAAAGAGACCAAGATTGGACTTCGACCAAACTGGACTTGACCCATTTGGGCTTCATGCCTTGTTGGGTGTTAATCAAAATCAAGGAGTTCCTCAAGTGGTGAGGTCTAAGGTACAAGCTGTTGACAATAATATGAATGAAAAAGAAGAGATGGTGAAAGAAGTAGGTGTGGAGAGTGTCGAAGGCACTGATATACAGTTTGAGGATAGAAATGAAGTATAGAAGGGGATAAATAATGAAGATGAAGGGGATAAACAAGGTTGATGTCAACAAAAAAGTAGAAGAGTCAGTCAAACTTGGGGTCAATATTGGGGCGAATTTAACCAATTTTCAATCTCTTGTTCGTGAAACAGTAGAATATGAAGGTGTTCAATCAGGTAAGTTATGAATTTTTTATCGGTTAATGTAAGGGGTTTAAGGAGTGCTAGGAAAGCTAATTGGGTTAATGGTTTAGTAGCAAGTTCTGGGGTGGGTTTTCTGGCGATTCAGGAGACGATGTTGGTCGGGGCTCACAATTTTGATTTCTCGGGTTTATGGGGTGGGAAAGATTTGATTTTGTGGAGATGGATGTGTGCGGTAAATCGGGCGGTTTGGTAAGTTTGTGGAATCCTAAAGTGTTTAGGAAGACGTCTGTTGTTTTGGATAAGTTTTTCATTCTTACATCCGGGAATTTGGTTGAGGACATGTCGGTGTTGAATATTTTGAATATATATGCCCCCCAGAAAATCAGTGAGAACGGGTATTATGGGCTCAATTACAAGACCTTATTAGTAAATATCAAGGGATGTGGGTTTTGTTGGGTGATTTTAACGCGGTTCGCTATCCTGAGGAATGTATTAATTCAAGATTTAATCAGGATTGTGCAGTTGAGTTTAATCATTTTATTGATGAAGCGGAGCTTGTTGAATATAATATGAGAGGAAATAAGTTTACTTATTTGGCTGGGGAGGATGGTAGTTTTAAATTGAGCAAAACTGACTGCATTTTTGTTTGTGAAAGTTTCTTTTACAGGTGGCCTTTGGGATGTTTAAGGGTGTTACCTAGAGACATATCGGATCATTGTCCTCTGCTTCTTACCTTGGTGGATTCCAACTTCGAGCCTAAACCATTTTGATGGTTCAACTCTTGGTTAGATAGGGCAGATTGTAAAGATGTGGTGACTAAGGCTTTTACTAATTGTTCTTTTGCTGAGCACCCTGATATCTAGCTGATGAAGAAATTTAAACATGTGCGGGATTCTCTTAAAAAATGATGGAGGAATGTGGCGAATAAATAAGGGGAGGAACTAGAGAATATGAAGGTGGAAATTGTTAGACTGGAAGCGGTTTTGGAGGAACGAGAGCTAGAAGAAGATGAGATTTGGATTTGGGAAGAGGGCAAGAAAGGGGTGGAGTATTTTAATCTTTGTAAAAATAAAGATTTAAAGCAAAAGTCTCGCATTATATGGGCTATGCACGGGGACGAGAATTCCGCTTATTTTCATAGGGTGATAAAAGACAGGAAAGCAAAGAATTATATTCCGGGTCTTATGATTGATAATGAGTGGATTTCTAAACCATTTATTCTTAAAAGGGAAGTTATGAGGCATTTCCGAAGACATTTATCCGAGACTAATAAAATGCGACCACCTCTTCTTTGCGATAATGTGAAGAAGGTTCCTAGTGAATTTGTTGAGGAGTTACAACGACCGTTTTCTAAAGAGGAAGTTAAAGCCGCCGTTTTTTACTGTGGGTCGGATAGGGCTCCAGGCCCGGATGGTTTTAATTTCCGATTTGTTAAATTTTTTTGGGAGTTTCTTGAACAAGATTTCATGGATTTGATGACTTCATTTCATGATCATGGCTGAATTAATATTGGTTGTTCCTCTTCGTTCATCACTTTGATTCCAAAATCCAAGACTCCAATTGGGTTGGGTGATTATAGATCGATAACGTTAGTTGGTATTATTAGTAAAGTGATCTCGAAGTTGCTTGCGTTGAGGATTAAAAAGGTAATGAGATTCATCATATCTGAATCCCAATTGGCTTTTTTGAGCGATAGATATATCTTAGACGGGCCATTGTTGATTAATGAGTTGTACGGGTGGTTGAGGAAGAATCGCATAAAAGCTTTCATATTTAAAATAGATTTTGCGAAGGCTTATGATAACGTGAATTGGGGTTTTCTGTTGAGTATGCTGGAGCAAATGGGCTTTCCGTGTAGGTGGAGGGTGTGGATTAAAGGTGTTTTGGAGTCTGCTCGGTCTTCGGTTTTGGTGAATGGCGCTCCTACGTTCGAGTTTGGATGTGAAAAGGGGCTTCACCAAGGAGGCTCTTGCTTTTATATTCTCCAAAGCTAGTGATGAGGGCGAATTTGCGGGTATTGAATTATCTAACTCGGGGACTCGTATTTCACACTTATTGTACGCCGACGATGCGATCATAGTGGGTGAATGGAGTCAAGACAATATTGAAAAAATGGCCTGTTTACTTAGAATTTTTCATATGTGTACGGGTTTGACGATTAATCTTAACAAATTCTAACTTTTTTGAATTGGAGTTGAGGAGGATGAGATTGTAGGTATGGCTAGCATTTTGGGTTGTATGGTGGGTCATAGTCCATTCGATTACCTAGGCGTTAAAGTGGGCGTGAGTATGAACAAAATTACTCATTTGTCCTCGGTTATCGATACGGTGCAACATCGTTTGACATCTTGGAAGGCGAAGAGTCTTTCTATGGGAGGTCGTTTGGTTCTTATAAAATCCGTTCTTTGCTAGCCTTCCAATTTACTATTTCTCGATTTACAAAGCGCCCATGGCGGTGGCTAATAAGTTGGAGGCAATTATGAGAAGTTTTTTGTGGGCCGACGCTTCTAATGTCAAGAAGATTCATTGGGTTTCGTGGGAGGTGGTTACAGCAACTAAAAGGGGTGGTGGGTTAGGTATTTCAAAGTTAACTAATGTGAATTCAGCGCTTTTGATTAAATGGGCTTGGCGCTTTTATAATATGAAAGACTCCCTCTGGCGTAGAGTTATCAAAGCGATCCATGGGGGCCGTCGCAAATGGATTTTTCTTCCAGTGGATAAACGTGTCTCTGGCTGCTGGAAGACTATTGCTATTGTCCTCAACTCTATTCAGCTGTAGAACAGATAAGTCAGAAGTTATTTGTGCGCTTAGAAATCGGGCAAGGAGATTGCTTCAGGTTCTGTCTTGATAAATGGTTTGGCGACTCGTTACTAAAAGATAGATGGCCGATGTTATTTAAGTTGGAGAAGGTGAAGAGTTGCAAAGTTAGCGAAAGGTTTAAAAGGAACAAGGACAGCTTCTGTTTTTCTCAGTAGTGGTCGAGAGGTCCGTGTACGGTCACTAAGATCTCAGAAATGCAGGAAGCTTTGGAGGTTCTATCAAAATTTTTGAATGGCAACAGGGCGGATCATTGGAAGTGGGACGCTACGTGTTGAGAACGGGTCAAGATGTGAATCGGCAGCAGCGCATGGCATGGGAGCCTTGGATCCCTTTAAAGGTCAATCTTTTTACTTGGGGAGCGGAAATGGACCGAATTCCCACCCGGGTCGCCTTACACAGAAGAAGAATTGTTGTCCCAAATGTCTACCGTGTGCTGTGTGATGCTGCAGACGAGTCAGCAGCACATGTTTTCTCAGGCTGCAGATTTTCGTCGGAGGTTTGGGCTGTGGTCAGGTCTTGGTGCAAGATTGGGTCTATTTTTCTTTTGACTTTATTGATCTTATTAATTTCATTGACTTGATCCGGGTTCTAAAAAAGGAAAGAGGGTTTTGAAAGGGATTATGATGATACGGTGTTGGACTATTTGGAAAGCTCGGAATCGGAAATTATTCGAAGACCAGGACCCCAAGTTTGTGATGTTATAGCGTCGATTAAATCATTGTCGTATTTATGGCTTAGGAGTCGGTCTTCACCGTCGTCTCTTATTTGGGAAAACTGGGCTAAGTAACCATTGTATATGATGTAATGGTGTTTTTGACGGTCCTCGCTTTGAGGTCGCGTCAGTGTTAATGAAATTTACAGTTCAAAAAAAAAAGTGTTACAATTCAATTCAACAAACATACATCCAAACACCTCCTATGTAGGTTCCAAGCTCTATAGGACATCTTTTTACACCAATAAGTTTAAACTAATCGTTTGCCCGGCCAGGTTTAAACTCTCATCTAAAAGGCATGTGGCTCTACCAAATAGGCTAGCCTCATATTAGCAAGTTCTACGGTACATATCTACATGACATGTATTGTTATATACCTCCATATATAGAAAGGTTAACTTGTGCTTCAAACATCATCATGGCATATTATGGGCATTTGAATAAATGCCATTTCCAATTATATATAATCTTTGGAATAGACTCACATTCCTATTTCATGGCTATCGTCGAAAGGGACACCTTTTTAACAATCTCATGACGTTTTATCACCTTCCCAACAGGATTTTATAGAATTTCAAGCTAATACGAAATTCTTGAATATAATTTAAGATGTTCCATCCCGTTGGCAACGTTCATCTATCAGTCAAGTCATTTTCGAATTTTAAAGGTAGAAACTTTGTTTATCTTAACATGAACTTGGTGTAACTTTTATGAGGAATTGATGTTCTAAAGCATTAATGCTGGTATATAACAATATGAGCATATAATTAGGACAACATTCGGTAAACATTTGTGGACAACTAGTTAAGACGTTGCTTGCATGCTACATGTACATACACATTCGGAATGCATACAATATCTAGTGATTGTGGCCAACAAGCTTCAAATGGAAGCTCAACACTAAATTTACGGAACTCAAGTTCGATATCATACTAGCCACTAGGGATGGTATTCTTGTATAATCTACACTATAAGATTGAATTAGCTACGATCTTTAGATCCTAATAGTACCAGTCCTATTTTACCTTTTTTTTCCCTCATTTCTTAAACTTGTCACACTACATTTTTTTTTTACATTAAAAAAAAACAAGTGATTTGCAAATTCCTTAAAGGCTACGTTTGTAAATGATAGAATTGGACAATTGGTATAATACGGGTTTGAGCACTCACATCCCATCCATCAAATGTATGTGAGTTTGTCCACCAATTTATATGGGGTGAGTGTAAGTGGTTGTGAGGGAAGGGGAGAGAAAATATTTGATGGAAGCACTGTTCCACCATAAATATGAAAAACTATTGTTCACTCCTATATATCTATAATCTATAATTTATAATAAAAGAATTGAATATTGATGAGGTGGCATTCAATGGATGCCTCAACCCTCCTTTGAATGTGCCACCTGGCACGTTAAGGTGAGAGTTTTTAATTTATTATTTTATTTTGTTTTTATCTATTCTCCTACACTTATCTAACTCTAATCTCTTTAAGAATTTAAAAACAAATTTAGATTTTTCTCTCTAATGTTTCCCCCCATCATTTTTAAACGTTAATATCTTTTACATACGAGATTTTTTAAAGAAAAACATTACACCAAATTAACGAGCGTTTTATTATCTTTCCAACGAGTACCATAGTGCTATATAAAAAACGGAGAAAAAAACGACTATTTTTTATGGAGTTTCGTTCATACAGGAAAAAAAACACAAAGTGTTCAAGTTATTCATTAATCATGTTTTTTCTTTTAAACCGGGTTCTTATATACAATGTTGAAATTTAGCCCAATCGGCATACTATCATTGGAATTTTACTCTTCTAAAGATAGATAGGTATACTTCATCAAGAGAAGCTACGAGAAAGAATCGCGTAACTCTGCAACACATGGTGTCACCTTATAGGAAGGTTATTTTTTTTATTTATTTAATTACAAGAGTAATAATTATTACTATTAGTATTAGTATTATTAGAATGGTTATATTTTTCAATCCCGGGACACTCCCGGGTTAAAAGCTAGTATTTTAATATTTTTGTAAGTAGTTGTGAGTGAGAAGAGAGAAAATGTAATGATAAAAGTATGAAAAGGTATTATTATTTTAATTAGGAGAGAGAAGATTTAAAGATGAAGTAGTGATTTTTAGTGAAATTTGATGGATGAGATTTTGTGGAGGGGATATGAATGCTGTTGATGATTTAAATTACAAAACTAGGATATTATTGTTATAGATTTTTGTGTTTGAACCATTAAAATAGTAAATTACAATTTCCTTTCATGTGGTTTAGTTAATTCTTGGTTTTAACTAATCTTTTATTTATTTATTTATTTTTACCAACACTTTGTGATTTTAGTTTGTTGCCATTTCGATCAAAGTAAATTACAGTTATTTTTAGCTCATATTGTTGGGACACCCAAATTTATTACTAGAATTCAGGGGCGGATCTATAGGTTTCCTAGGGGTTGCCTGAGTATCTCTCAACTTTTTTTTTGCTAAGTGCAAATTTTTATAAATAGGCTTTATATATAAAAAAATTCATCGACATAATCTAGAGAGAAAAATGAAAAACGTGTAAATTTGACCTCTTTTTTTCCGATCTATGAAGAAATGTACAAATGCTTCATGAAGAAGACATGAAAAAACTATCTCCGTTTATACTTAGCTCAATTAT
>JAUTDX010002514.1:0-30000 GCA_030844895.1 Ambrosia x helenae | reverse complement strand
TATTGTTATCTATGTCTTTGATTGTTTTTATATGATTTAAGTATTTTCTATTTATACATTGTAATCATTTACATATATATTTAATAATGGTAAATGTAATGGGTTAGTAGTTAGCTAATAGATGTCAGTCGGGTTTTGGTCGGATATACTCAATCAGTAAGTTTTTAAAAATTAATGGGTTTACCCGAAACCCGCGGGTATACCCGATACCCGATGGGTAATTACCCGACACAAACCCGACGGGTTTTGGGCTGGGTTTGGGACAAGCAGACCTAATCGGGTATGGGGTTGGGATTACCTAAACCCGTCCCAAACCCGACCCATTACCATCCCTAATAATCAGCCAAACCATCACTCCGACTACACTACACTACCACACTAGTACATTTTTTTAGGAAGTTGCATTCCATCCCAAAAAGATTACTACAAAACATTTCTTTATACTTTATACCTCCTAATATGACCATACATATACCTTATGGCTTAAGGTACCCGATATTTAGTGAATTTTCGTTTACACCCTCTCTAGTCTCTACTTTACTCATTTATTATTTAGTGTTTTGTTATTTTAATGAGTTTTCGGTTATTACTTAGCATTGTTTTATGCCCTCTGCACGCAAATGCGGTGACTTAAGACTAGTTATTATCAATAATAAACCTAGATAAATGGTATGATTGTTAGGGTGATTATTTTCATGAAAAAAACCCGGCCTGAAACTAAACTTTCACTTGACCATAATAGACTGGATCGTAAATGCATGCTCGAAACAATACACGTTGTATCTTGCTTCAAAAAGTTTCGCATAAAGAGCATTGTTGGAAGTGGCACACGTATAAGGGGTGTTCATGTAACACCCCAACCGATGGCGGAAACATCGAGGTGTCACGTAGTGACGATTGTTCAATAGCTCATGGTACTAAAGTGTAAACTTGAATACATTGAATTAAATAGTTTATTACATTGACAGGAGAAATATAATAATTCTAAAGCGTCAAGTCTAATTGAAATACAATAAAATCAAAGCTTATATTTAAATCCAAAGCTTAAAAGAAGCGTCTCAAATCAACCTGAAACATGTACGAAAATAATTTGGTCAATACAAAAATGTATTGGTGAGCATACCCTGTTTGAATACATATAGAAAAGTGTTTCGCAATATATGTGCCATGATAATGTAATATGTAAAAGGGTCAAAATCAAGCCTCACATCGTTCAATAATCATTCACACATCGTTCAAGAAAACCATAACAATGACCAAGGACTTAACTCGTTCACGTAAGTAACCAAGGGAAATAATTCGTAGTACTACTCATTGTTAGGTGCGGCCCAAAGGTTAATGACTTTGACAAATTGTTCATACAATTCACACAAAACATATCAAGAGCACATTGCTTTGTAAATAACATACATAAGTTTAATAATAATTGTACATGAGTCACCCCAAAAAGTAAAACAGTAAAAAGGGGAAAGATATACTCACAGTTTGCAAAAGCGATCCAACTTAAGCGGTAGTGAGCTAAGTAATGGGAATTCCGAGGAATTCAACCTATAACGTAATAGAATACTAATAAGGGAAAAATTCTAAGAGTCTAAGGTAACTAGGGTCTAAGGCATTAGGGTTTGCTAAGTGGATTTGGGGAATTAGAGTTTTTTTTATGATAAGTTGAATTCATATAAAAGTTGTATATTGAAAAACAATATACCAAAGTTTGTAAATATGGTTTAGGTAATATAATTATTACCAATTGAATATTTAGATAAAAATATGTTTGATTAATTAAGACAAAGTAATTTAATTAATTACTTTAACTAAATTAAATAAATAAAATGTATAAATAATTATAAGTTACACCATACACCACAAATAATAACTAAGACTTCAACATAAGACTATCTCTATTTTATAAGAAAAGTATTTATAAATAGATGTTAAATAATATAAATAAATAAATGATTAATTATGTCTAATTAAACATAAGTAAGACTAGAAATATAAATTATGATCAAAAAATATTATTTTTATAGGAAATGAATGCATTCTGATGTAATTTAATTAAATAACTTTTTCCATAATTTTCTAAACTTATTTTTATTTAAAACTGATTTAATGAGATTAAATCATGTTTAAATGATTAAAAATAGGAAAATTAATAAAAATGATTGTTTTCTGAATCAATAATTTTTATTTAAGTTCATGATACTTAAAAATAATTTTCCAGAAAATTTGGGATTAAAATCATTAAAAATGAATTTCTAATCAATTAAATATGATTAAAACAAATTAAATTAATAAAAATATGAAAATAATTTATTTTCCAGAAAATTTTAATGTGACAATTTTATTTATGGTGTCAAGATGCTACTCCTAAATTTTTATAATTTTTGGAGTAAATATGAATTTATTATGAATATTCTAAGTTTAAATGAATTTTAAATGATTAAAATAAAGGAAAAAAAAATAATGAAATAATAAATGAAAACAAAAATCAGAAAAAAAGGAAGTGTATCAGGTGGGATCGAACCTGAATCCTCTCAAGACACATACACACACCAAACCACTTGACCATTTAATGTTTTGTTGATAATGTTTAGAAAACAAATAATATAAATATTATTTCCTATGCATCATCTTCCCCAAATCATCCTACATAAACCCTAACCCTAACCTAAAATCAATAACCCGATTAAGACTTAATACACGATCTGTAATAGAGGGTTATTGATCGGAATTTGATAAGGAACAAAACGGCATAAAGATCACGAACTTACAAACACGATTTTGGCTCGAAATAGAAGATTAAAGCCGAAGCTTGCACATTGACTTCGGTAGCGTTTAGGACGTGATTTGCTATGTTTTAGTAGTTGTTTTGAATCGGAAAGAGTGCAGGGAGCGATTGGAATGATCAATTTATAGATTAGCGCATAGAAACGGGCGTTTTGCTTGACATTAAAACTTCGAACGGTTACACTATGAAGCCGATTAAAACTCATTAAAACACGAGTTTATGTTCGATTTTATGATGGATATTTAATTTTCATAGATGGAGAAACGTATTTGAAATCATAAATATGGTGATGGTGCATTAAAACGCGATTTGGACTCGCCGGAAAACTCGCCGGCGGCGAGTTGGTGGCCGGACGTGACACAGAAGGAAAGGAGCTGCTCTATTTTTTTAACTTTTGAATATTGTCAGAAATGGTCCCTCCATATATAACTAGGTTAGTTTTAGGTGTACATGGTTAGAAATTCCTTTGTAAAAAAAACTTAACTTGGTTAATTAATTTAACTTAAAAGTTTGTAAAACTTTTTAAAACTTGAATTTTTTTTATTAGAACCTTTTACGAACACGTTTCAACATACGCATTGGATTAAAACTTATACCCGATCCATATTAAATATAAATGATAAATTTTTAGTTTACTCTAATATAATTTTTGAAAACAACGAAACTGATAGGGACTTTAATGGAAATATTTGAATACATAAAAGGACTAAAATTTACAACTTGCTAAAAGATGCGGGTGACGGTTGTCACGGTTCAAGAATAGAATATTCGATTTTCAGATATCCAATTTTCGGATAGTGAATATCAATATCCTAAATCCGTATCCAAAATTTTGGATATAGGTTTGGGTATTTAAACAGATATAAATTAAATAAAAAAAACAAGAAAAAAAACTATTTTTTGCATAGAATAAAAGTAAATCCATATTCGATTTTTTGAGTTTTCAATACAGAAAACAATAAAACATTAAAATTCCACACCTGATACCAATTATTTACTATTTTTTACTATATTTAAGCTAAACTGGTGCCCATATAATATACATTTTTTATTTTTAGTTTTCGGATATCAGATAATCCAATTATTGAAATTTTTAGAAATCAATATCCGAATCCGAAAATTCGAGTTATCCGATTTTTGAATATGAAATTTCAGATATTTCGAATATGGATTTTTGGATATTTTGGGTTCTTTTTCGGATGCTGATTTTATGAACACCCTTACACACGTATCCATACTATGACTTTTATTTTATTGAGCTCAATTTACAATATATATTATATATATATATATATATATATATAGGTTAAGTATAAAATGAAAACCCTCTTGAGTTGAGAAAACTTTTGAAAACCCATGTAAAAAAACATTATTTGTTTTTTAAAAAAATGACCAATGTAAAATACATGTTTTTAAGCGTTTGGGCCAAAAAAAATTAAAAAATGTTGACGGGATTTTTTTAAATAAATAAAGTTGTTGAAAACATATGTTTACAACAGCTAAATAGCTGAAAACATATGTAAACAACGCAACTTTGTTTATTTTTTTAAAAAAACATTCCATCGGTGTTTTTTTCATTTTTCATTTTTTGCCCAAAATGCTTAAAAACATGTATTTTACATTGGTTATTATTTTCAAAAAAAATAATGTTTTTTACATGGGTTTTCAATGGTTTTCTCAACTTAATAGGGTTTTCATTTTATCCCTCACCTATATATATATAACTGTATGTATCATTTGAAAGTGTATAATTTTTTGTTTTTAAGAAATATCGTTGTATCTCATAAATTTGAGAATAAAAGTTCCAACGTATTTATAAAACATTTTTTTAAGATGAAAAGAGAATGATGATGACCATTTAGTAGTCTTTATATATCAACCATTCTAAAGGTGAGTTGTAAAGTGCACAAGATCAACAGCACAAAGATAACGACCTTAGTATTTAAGAGCATCCACCTACTATTAGAGAAACATTTATGTTTTATAAATAATCATAAATTTTTTATTTTATATTTGAGTCATGTATACATTATCATACTTTTTCTATTTATTTTTAGAGTTAATGGCCAAATCCGTTCCTGGGGTTTGACCCATATTGCCACATCCATCTATTTTGAGAATTTATGACATCTGAGCCACTAAGGTTTGAAATTTAGTGCTAAATCCGTCCAATTTGCAAACTCTGTTAAAAACTAACTTTAAGTCGAGGGCAATTTGGTCATTTTCCATCTGATTATCTATTATTATATTTAAATAATAAAATAAATTAAATTAATATTTTAAACACTTAAGTGGGACCACAATTCACCTTCTCCTCACCTTCCACCCAAGCCCTTCTTCACCTTTTACCACCACCACTAACCACCACCTCAGCCACCGTCTCCACCACCTGGACAACCACCACCGTCTCCACCACCTGCACAACCACCATCGTCTCCACCACCCGCACAACCACCACCGTCCAATTCAAATAAAAATTAAAAATAAATATATAAAAAAGGTGGTCAAGCTTCTGATAAAAAAAAATAAGGAACATCATACAATACAACACACACCGAATAACTTCAGCTTCCTTCATCTCCAAGGCTTCAGCGACGAGAGGAACGGTCAATAAAACTGGAATGAATCCAAATGAGTGCAAAAGCAGCCTTCTCGGTATCATTTTGCTCGTCGGTAACTGTCCGGCTGATAGCAGGGTGGAATGGGAATGACAATAAGAAGCAGTTTATAAACTAATTTTGAAACCCATAGCTTCAAACCAAATATTACCACCTATCATTCCGTTCTCATTCCATCAATCCAAACATACCGTAAACCTCATATAATCTTGTAGAAACACGTAACCAATAAATACTATACCAATCAGTTACAATTCATTTAAACCAAGTAAACAATTAAAAGTTTGAAACCACATAAACTATGAAATATATTATGGAAAACTTAAAATCTTACACATCAAATGATGTATATAAAATCTTACACATCAACTGAGCTGGCAGAATTAACAGAAACCGAAACGACGTCGTCGTGGAGAACGCCGCTTTTAATTAGCACTTCTAGGTCTTTAACATGAGTATCGATTTTGGCGGAGAGTGAATCGACGTCGTTTTGGGTTTTTAGTTTACCAGGTGGAGGGTTAAGGTTTTGACATGTTGTTAATAAGGAAAGAGATTGGGAGAGGGTAAAGGAGAGAGAGGATAAGATGTCATGGGAGAGAGGAGAAGAAGGGAAGGAGGAGAGATCGGAGAGAAGGTGGGAGAGAAGGGAGAGTTTGGAAGAGATGAGGGACCATTTGCCTTTGAAGGAAATGGTGAGAGGGATGGAGGTGAGGACGGAGTTGAGGAGTTGACTGGTGGTGGCTTCGACGACGTCGGATTCGTTTTCCGACAGCTTCATTGCCGGCGGGAAGAGGGAATGTTTTTCAGGGAGGTATTATTATTATGTGGACGCGAAATTTGATGTTAATAATAAGAGTTAATGGCCAAAAGTTTGAAACCAATTAAAAGTTACCTTGTATACGCACTCCACTATCAAGCTTCTGAGTCCTGAATGCTTCCAATTCAGTGTGTTTAGGGTTTGGGATTGCTTATTAACATTGCTTGTCTGCTTATTCAAAACAGTTTATTTTACTGACAAACATTCACATAAGGTAGGGGTGGGGTGGGGTTTAGATAATAAAAATAAATATATATATATTTTTTATTACAAATTATCATTTTGGACTGATCTAGCAATTTGGAACAAACCTCAGGGACGAATTTGCAATAAAGAAATAGGAAATGACCAAAATGCCCCTGATTTAACGTTAGTTTTTAACAGAGTTTGCAAATTGGACGGATTTAGCACTAAATTTCAAACCTTAGTGGCTCAGATGTCATAAATTCTCAAAATGGATGGATGTGGCAATATGGGTCAAACCCCAGGGACGGATTTGGCCATTAACTCTTATTTTTATTTAATACTAGTGGATATGTCTGTGTGTTTCGACATGTTAATTAGTTTTGTATTTTTAAAGTAAAAGGGGAGTAATATCAAGCAGTCTAAGACGTACTATTTCTTTCAATTTTGTTTTCTCAACGTCATGCACTATTACCAGAAGATCATAATATTATTCGTTGATTAGAACAAAGATGTGTATAAAAAATTTGGTAAGAAAGCAAACTAATTTGAATAATGATAAGCTATAAAACAACAAGATGAATGCTACTCAAATACATAATCATAGAGACATAATAGGTGTTAGCGTCAAAGATTTGGATTCATATTTGCATATGTGTTCTAACTTCTAAGACTTCATAGTTCTGTATCAATATAATTTGTGATTTAATCATAATTATATATATATATATATATATATATATGTATAGGTTCATGTACAATGTACATTTTTTATACAAAGTGTGAGAAATCTATATAGTCATTGTGTTTTAAAGTTTGGCTATAATGTTTTTGATTCCTTTTGCATTGATTTATATAGAAAGCACCAAATGTTACAATTTAAAACACAATTAAATGTATTCTAGATATTAAATTTAAAACACACTGATTACTTTCTTCGTATGATGTTTTCGATTGCATGTCGAGAATACATTAATTAGTGTTTTAAATTGTTATTTTTTGTGTTTTTCTATATAATACCATGCCAAAAGAACATAAAACATCATGCCTAAAATTTAAAACACAATGCCTATATAGACTTCTCACACTTTGTACAAAAAATCCACTTTATACAGGAACCCCACCATATATATAGGGTAAGGTTCTAGAGAAAACCTCAAAAATTTGAGGAAAACTCTATAAACCTTACCACAACCATTGATCAAGCATGATCAATGGTTGTGATTCATGATCCCACATATTCATTAAAATAATACCTATAAAGTACAAAACAGGTAAAAGGGTAAATGGATTCACCTTCTCTCTCCATCTTGTCACATTCCCTCTTCATCTTGTCATCTTCTCTCTCCACCTTCTCTCTCCTAATTTTCTCTCTACCACTTTCTATCTCATACGAATTTAAATTTCTCGATTTATTATTTACATTTTGATGTCTGGTTAAAAGTAGACTATGGCATCATTTTGATGTCCCTGTTGTTGCATACGTTAAAATGGATAACAAAATAAAATGTATAAAAAACGTACTAATTGTGTTTCATACAACTTTAATTATATAAAAACGATAAACAATGTCATTACAATAGACGTGGATACACGTGGAGTCTAAGTACACACGTGAAAACCCTCAGGCTGATTTATGATTGATTAATTAGAAGAAAAAAAAATAATTATGAAGAAAGAAAGAACATGGTTACTTTTAGAAACTATAAGTAATTATTGTAAAGGTTAAATCGGGATGGAAGGATCTGTTCTAGGAATAAGAATAGAAATAAAAGATAGATGACGTGCACACTATTGTGATTCTTAGAACCACCATAGTGATACTGAATATAAGGGCCGAAGTACAATTGATTTTGTGAACTGTAGAGAATAACGAAAATAAAAAGAAAATAATCATGATCTTATGATCGTGATTAGAAAGCCGAAAATAGAAAGAAAACAATCATGACTCTATGATCATGATTAGAGAGTCGAAAATAGAAAGAAAACTATAATGATCTTATGATCATGATTAGAAAAGCTGAAAGTAGAAAAGAAATGATCATGATCTTGTGATCGTGATTAGTAAAGTCAAGGTAGAAGGAAAATGATCGTAATATTATGATCATAGTTAGTACGGTTGAAAATAGAAGGAATATGATCATAGTCTTAGGATTATGGTTGTTAGAACATAAAATAGAAACGAAAAGTCAATTGCTAAGGCGTGGGAGCCAAGTATGACTCTCACGCCAAGTAAAGAAAATGCGTAGAAATGATATATGGAATGTTAATAATGGAGAATGGGTCGTTGGACATGAAATCAGACTTTATATATGTCGGTAGGTAGGGGAAACGATCTTATGATCTAAACGCCTACGAGAAAATATCTAAAGAAAATAATATTACGAGAATTTGCAATTGGGTGCTATGAAATGAAATAGCCCCAAAGTAAAAGAAAATGATCAAATAGTAATGTAAAAGTTTGATGTGACATAATAAGATTATGTCTATGTAAATAAAAGAGTCGACGGACTCGTGTTTAAGATGAATGAGAAATTCATGAAAGCAAACATAAAATGCTAAAGCCGGGTGAAATGGGGTCGTGAACCCTAAACATGGGTTACTATCTATAGGGTAGTGGACCAAATTGAGTTAGACATGACGACGTTTAAAAGATGATTAAAATAAAATTCTTGGGCGTAGTGCCAAGGAATACAAAACCAAGGTTTCGAGGACGAAACCTCTTTAAGGGGGGTAGACTTGTAACGCCCCAAAAAAAAAATTCTGTTTCGCTTAATTACACCATTAGGCGTGATTAGCAAAATAATAAAACGAGGCTTAGACAATAAGAATGTGGGTTATGTTCTAATATGGAAATAACCTAGTTAATGTCTTTATCTATTAAATGAAAAAAAAATAATATAAGAAACTAACTTGATTAGTTAGTTTTTATATAAAAAAAATAACATTGGAGTAAATTGGAGGACCATTTTAGTAAATTGGTGAGTTAAAAACAAAGGCAAGAAAGACCCCCATGAGGGGATATACGAATTCAGCCAAGGGAGGTCTTCCCAAGGCCAAATTCAACCCTAAATGCCTAAAATTGAAGAAGAGATGAAAGGGGTTTGGTAAGAACCCTAACCCCCAATATAGTGTAGAATTCGAAACCCACATGTGGGTTTTGAGCAAAACATGTTAAATTCGTGATATTGTTGATTATTAATGATATTGATCATCCCTAATGGTTAGGAATGAGTTAAAATTGCTAGAAGTTTGCTTGTATTTAAAGATGATGATTTTGCTTTTGATTAGTAGCTTTGATGTTACTAAAATTGAAGGAAATCTATGTTTTAGGCATGGATTGTATAGGAATTGTATTCTATATGTATTGCATGAATCTTATGAGTTAGCAAAATTGCAAGTTAATATTGAAATAGCTAGACCTAATGGCTAGAATGATGTTTTGATGATGAGTTCATAAATTGGATACTTGCTAAATGTTTAGTGAGTGTGATAATTATGAAAAATGTAGTATGCACATTAAGTGTTTGATGAAATGCTTAATTGATATGAATATGTGAAACTATGCGAAAAAGCCTTACTAACTAAATTGTTATGTGAGGAATACAAGTAATTGATAAAGTGGAATTGCCTAAATGATGATTTGGAACATGGAATGTGCACTAAATCTAATAAATTGATAAGTAACTAAAAGGCTAGTTCATGGTTAGGACTAATGCCTATGTTAGTGCATATAGATATGTAAAAGGGTAGTTCGACTCTTAAAAGTCAACTAACCCAAATGGAAATTATGGATGAATTGGCATATATAAACTCATGAGGTATGGTAGTCGTTTGATGAAATGGCTAACATGACCGATCTTGTGAGTATTGTGAAGGTTTGGTCTTGTCAAGCTAGGTGGGAGCTTGGATGGGATGAACCCAACAAAGCAAATGGATCATGGAATGCATAAGTGAGGCCAAGGTAAGTGACTTATCTTACATAAGTCTCTTAGCAACCAAATGATTGTGCAAACACATAAAAATATGGATTCAATGTTGTTAGTGAAGAACCGACAAACTATGCATAAAAAGGGATGTGGAATATGGGATTCTAGCTTGTAATGGGTTAGAATCGCCAAAATAGAAGAAAATGGTTAAGACCGGATCGGGATGCCTAAATAGAAAATGAGTGTCTTATAATGGGTCAAGTGAGGTTAATATCACTTGAGCCCAAGATTTGAAATTTAAATATTGAGTGTTTGAAAGATAAGACAAACGGGTCAAAAGATGGTGTGAACATCAATCGAATCTGGTACTTAATGCTTTCATATTAAGCATTAGAATCTAAAAAGGTTAGGCGGGCCAAATGGTGATGTGATACCATTTGGTTCCGAGCTATTAATGTGTGTGAATTGAGATTCTTACACAGGTTGTTAAGTTGGAAGAAAAAGGGCACTTGATGCCAAGTAGTCAAATGGATGCTTTGATAAGCATGTAAATGATTCGACACTACCGGGTAAGTCCGTAGTATAAAATGTGGCCCTAGGCGAATAATTATGTTGATGAAACCACCCACGTGAAGTGTGGTGCCAAATCGGTGAGTCGTTTTCTATAAATGGGTCTAATGCGCGCTAATGCGCTTAGATGTGATTTAAAATGGTGAATTCATGAAATTGGTAAAATGTTAAGTCCGCCAAGGGCTTAGAGGTTTCCAAACATGTTAACGAGTTAAAAATAATAGGTGGTAACCAAGTGGTGTCGCCCATAGGTGACTAAAATGGAATATAGACCTCTAAGGGTATTTTGGGAATTCTAAAGATTTACTAAAGGCTAAATCCATAAACCGAGTCATAATAAGTGAATCGGATAATGTTGGTTAGTTTAACAAGTGTCCAACGGGTTGACAATATAATTGTTATGCTTTTTGAGAAGTTAAATAAGGTTTTGTAAAACCTAAGACCTTAACGGGTCAAACGGTTAAAACCAAACTAAGTGGATTCTAATGGGTCAAAACCGAGAAGTGAAATTTATACCTTCATAGAACTTATCTATGCAGGTCTAAAATAATATTGGGTAAGTCCCGGATGTCCAAAAACGCCCATAGTGAAAGGTTGGGCTTGGGAAGGCATAAGTATTCATGCCTTAATAAAGTTGCAGCAGGTCGACCCGGGCGGGTCACATTCTGACCCGGGCGGGTCAAAATTCGCAGTTTTAAATCATCAGGTCGACCCGGGCGGGTCACATTCTGACCCGGGCGGGTCGCGACAGACAAGCTGATTTTTAAAAATTCGTATAAAATCGTAGAAAAATCGTTAGGGGGTGTTCTTTATATGCTTGGAAAGGTATTTGAACGAAGAACATTTCTTATTTGAAAGCCGAAGTCAAATTATGAGTTTTAAAATGGGTAAATGCGACCTGAACAGCTGCTGCGCAAAAGTGCAACAGTTTATTTTCTTGATATGGGGCCGTTTGGCATGGTTTGTTCCGTTTCAACACGCAACGACATTTCTAATATAGTAAATGCAGTATTGGCAACCCCACTAACCATTACTTGTGTAATGGTTCCAGGTACACATTCGGTAGGAGCTCCGGAGCACGGATCAAGTCAAAAGGAGAGCCGAACACACCCGATCACTTATACGCTTCCGCAATTATATTGTCGTTTAAAGCACAAACCGTAGTATAGGTTCGTGATATCCAAAAGATTAAAAAAAAAAGAATGCAAAGTTTGAAGGTCTCTATCAAACCAAAGTCTTTAAAATTGATTGTATTTATAAAGGTAAAAGTTTTAATTGGTCGTGATTTTTGATTAAGGCCAAAACTTGTAAGTTTTAGCGATTATTCGCATGTTTACGGGTTAGGGTCTTACAAGTGGTATCAGAGCCATTGGTTTGAGGGATCCGAGTGTCAAGAAGGATACTTGGACTCAAACTATGTGCTCAAAGTGTTAGAGGGTGTTCGGTACAAGACTTGATCGCGTAAATCCGGTAAGTTACTTCTCTAGTAACTGATTAGATATAGAATTATGGTTGTGATAAATAGCACCTAAGGACAATTGTGTAACAACACGTTGCCCGAAGGGAGTTAGTAGATGATGATTAAGACAACCTAAGGTTAGCCGAAGATCAAAATAGTTAACGAGAAAATGGTGCTGATAAGCATAATAGAAATGCTTTGTATTGCATACGGGCATATACTGAAATTGATATGACTAATGTTTATAAATCGTTGCAGAGATTGAGTACCGCATCAAAGGATGGCGAAAGAATGGGTAAAATCCATCAAGAGTAATGGATAACGAGTCAATAGCATGGCCATAAGGCATGTGCAGAAGGGACTTGAACAAATGATGATGAAGAAGGTTGATTAATTGGTAATGAAAAATTACCAAAAGGCGAGTATGCCATGGGAGCATGCTCCTAAATAAGGTACGAATACTAATGTAGATAATATTCACGAATTGAATGACGTTCCTTGTGAGGAACTAAGATTTGGGAGAAACCGGGATGGTATAACCTATCCCGGGGTGAAATCCCCAACATAAAACTGTTGAGAATAGATAACTGCGTGTTACTATAAAAAAATAGAAGATGCATAAAATAAGCTTTGAGTATGGGAATTTGAAAATGAGATTGATTACTCAAATAAAGAGTTTTAATGAAAACTATAAGCCGAATGAGCTACAGCCATGTGTGGACATGTAGTGAAAATATAGAAAGGGTGATTAGACCCCAAAACAATTTGAAAGAATTTTGTAAGGACCTTGTTTTTGTAAGTAACAAGAATAGAGTCTTTTACTAAATAAAAGATGAGCACCGAAAGGATTTGTTACCTGGAATGAATCGTGACAATCGCGGTAAGATCGCGCGTGTCATGTGTGGATTACTTACCCTGGCCAGGTAAGTGTTAAACACATGATACCGTGGGCTTTCTGTGACTTACACACATACCGTCCATGTAGCAAATACTAGGTCGGTGGGAAAAAGGGGTGATAATCGAGTCAAACGGGTCACCTGACAAGGCGGATGACCCTAAAGCTAAATACTGAATTGAAACAGTTACACGTGGAGTCTAAGTGCTCGCGTGGAAAAAAAAAACCTTAAAGCCGAATACTGAATAGAAATGGTTGCGCGTGAAGTCTAAGTGCTCATGTGGAAAACCTTAAAGTCAAATACTGAATAGAAATGGTTGCACGTGAAGTCTAAGTGCTCACGTGGAAAACCTTAAAGCTGAATACTGAATTGAAATGGTTACACATGCAGTCTAAGCACTCATGTGGGAACCTAAGGCGGAATACTGAATTGAAATAGTTACACATGAAGTCTAAGTGCTCATGTGGGGACCTTGAATCTGAATACTGAAATGAAGTGGATACACGTGGAGTCTAAGTACACACGTGAAAACCCTCAGGCTGATTTATGATTGATTAATTAGAAGAAAAAAAATAATTATGAAGAAAGAAAGAACATGGTTACTTTTAGAAACTATAAGTAATTATTGTAAAGGTTAAATCGGGATGGAAGGATCTGTTCTAGGAATAAGAATAGAAATAAAAGATAGATGACGTGCACACTATTGTGATTCTTAGAACCACCATAGTGATACTGAATATAAGGGCCGAAGTACAATTGATTTTGTGAACTGTAGAGAATAACGAAAATAAAAAGAAAATAATCATGATCTTATGATCGTGATTAGAAAGCCGAAAATAGAAAGAAAACAATCATGACTCTATGATCATGATTAGAGAGTCGAAAATAGAAAGAAAACTATAATGATCTTATGATCATGATTAGAAAAGCTGAAAGTAGAAAAGAAATGATCATGATCTTGTGATCGTGATTAGTAAAGTCAAGGTAGAAGGAAAATGATCGTAATATTATGATCATAGTTAGTACGGTTGAAAATAGAAGGAATATGATCATAGTCTTAGGATTATGGTTGTTAGAACATAAAATAGAAACGAAAAGTCAATTGCTAAGGCGTGGGAGCCAAGTATGACTCTCACGCCAAGTAAAGAAAATGCGTAGAAATGATATATGGAATGTTAATAATGGAGAATGGGTCGTTGGACATGAAATCAGACTTTATATATGTCGGTAGGTAGGGGAAACGATCTTATGATCTAAACGCCTACGAGAAAATATCTAAAGAAAATAATATTACGAGAATTTGCAATTGGGTGCTATGAAATGAAATAGCCCCAAAGTAAAAGAAAATGATCAAATAGTAATGTAAAAGTTTGATGTGACATAATAAGATTATGTCTATGTAAATAAAAGAGTCGACGGACTCGTGTTTAAGCTGAATGAGAAATTCATGAAAGCAAACATAAAATGCTAAAGCCGGGTGAAATGGGGTCGTGAACCCTAAACATGGGTTACTATCTATAGGGTAGTGGACCAAATTGAGTTAGACATGACGACGTTTAAAAGATGATTAAAATAAAATTCTTGGGCGTAGTGCCAAGGAATACAAAACCAAGGTTTCGAGGACGAAACCTCTTTAAGGGGGGTAGACTTGTAACTCCCCCAAAAAAAAAATCTGTTTCGCTTAATTACACCATTAGGCGTGATTAGCAAAATAATAAAACGAGGCTTAGACAATAAGAATGTGGGTTATGTTCTAATATGGAAATAACCTAGTTAATGTCTTTATCTATTAAATGAAAAAAAAATAATATAAGAAACTAACTTGATTAGTTAGTTTTTATATAAAAAAAATAACATTGGAGTAAATTGGAGGACCATTTTAGTAAATTGGTGAGTTAAAAACAAAGGCAAGAAAGACCCCCATGAGGGGATATACGAATTCAGCCAAGGGAGGTCTTCCCAAGGCCAAATTCAACCCTAAATGCCTAAAATTGAAGAAGAGATGAAAGGGGTTTGAGGATAGACTTGATGGGGATGTAAATTAAGAGTAATCTTCAAGGATTAAGCTTTGGTAAGAACCCTAACCCCCAATATAGTGTAGAATTCGAAACCCACATGTGGGTTTTGAGCAAAACATGTTAAATTCGTGATATTGTTGATTATTAATGATATTGATCATCCCTAATGGTTAGGAATGAGTTAAAATTGCTAGAAGTTTGCTTGTATTTAAAGATGATGATTTTGCTTTTGATTAGTAGCTTTGATGTTACTAAAATTGAAGGAAATCTATGTTTTAGGCATGGATTGTATAGGAATTGTATTCTATATGTATTGCATGAATCTTATGAGTTAGCAAAATTGCAAGTTAATATTGAAATAGCTAGACCTAATGGCTAGAATGATGTTTTGATGATGAGTTCATAAATTGGATACTTGCTAAATGTTTAGTGAGTGTGATAATTATGAAAAATGTAGTATGCACATTAAGTGTTTGATGAAATGCTTAATTGATATGAATATGTGAAACTATGCGAAAAAGCCTTACTAACTAAATTGTTATGTGAGGAATACAAGTAATTGATAAAGTGGAATTGCCTAAATGATGATTTGGAACATGGAATGTGCACTAAATCTAATAAATTGATAAGTAACTAAAAGGCTAGTTCATGGTTAGGACTAATGCCTATGTTAGTGCATATAGATATGTAAAAGGGTAGTTCGACTCTTAAAAGTCAACTAACCCAAATGGAAATTATGGATGAATTGGCATATATAAACTCATGAGGTATGGTAGTCGTTTGATGAAATGGCTAACATGACCGATCTTGTGAGTATTGTGAAGGTTTGGTCTTGTCAAGCTAGGTGGGAGCTTGGATGGGATGAACCCAACAAAGCAAATGGATCATGGAATGCATAAGTGAGGCCAAGGTAAGTGACTTATCTTACATAAGTCTCTTAGCAACCAAATGATTGTGCAAACACATAAAAATATGGATTCAATGTTGTTAGTGAAGAACCGACAAACTATGCATAAAAAGGGATGTGGAATATGGGATTCTAGCTTGTAATGGGTTAGAATCGCCAAAATAGAAGAAAATGGTTAAGACCGGATCGGGATGCCTAAATAGAAAATGAGTGTCTTATAATGGGTCAAGTGAGGTTAATATCACTTGAGCCCAAGATTTGAAATTTAAATATTGAGTGTTTGAAAGATAAGACAAACGGGTCAAAAGATGGTGTGAACATCAATCGAATCTGGTACTTAATGCTTTCATATTAAGCATTAGAATCTAAAAAGGTTAGGCGGGCCAAATGGTGATGTGATACCATTTGGTTCCGAGCTATTAATGTGTGTGAATTGAGATTCTTACACAGGTTGTTAAGTTGGAAGAAAAAGGGCACTTGATGCCAAGTAGTCAAATGGATGCTTTGATAAGCATGTAAATGATTCGACACTACCGGGTAAGTCCGTAGTATAAAATGTGGCCCTAGGCGAATAATTATGTTGATGAAACCACCCACGTGAAGTGTGGTGCCAAATCGGTGAGTCGTTTTCTATAAATGGGTCTAATGCGCGCTAATGCGCTTAGATGTGATTTAAAATGGTGAATTCATGAAATTGGTAAAATGTTAAGTCCGCCAAGGGCTTAGAGGTTTCCAAACATGTTAACGAGTTAAAAATAATAGGTGGTAACCAAGTGGTGTCGCCCATAGGTGACTAAAATGGAATATAGACCTCTAAGGGTATTTTGGGAATTCTAAAGATTTACTAAAGGCTAAATCCATAAACCGAGTCATAATAAGTGAATCGGATAATGTTGGTTAGTTTAACAAGTGTCCAACGGGTTGACAATATAATTGTTATGCTTTTTGAGAAGTTAAATAAGGTTTTGTAAAACCTAAGACCTTAACGGGTCAAACGGTTAAAACCAAACTAAGTGGATTCTAATGGGTCAAAACCGAGAAGTGAAATTTATACCTTCATAGAACTTATCTATGCAGGTCTAAAATAATATTGGGTAAGTCCCGGATGTCCAAAAACGCCCATAGTGAAAGGTTGGGCTTGGGAAGGCATAAGTATTCATGCCTTAATAAATTTGCAGCAGGTCGACCCGGGCGGGTCACATTCTGACCCGGGCGGGTCAAAATTCGCAGTTTTAAATCATCAGGTCGACCCGGGCGGGTCACATTCTGACCCGGGCGGGTCGCGACAGACAAGCTGATTTTTAAAAATTCGTATAAAATCGTAGAAAAATCGTTAGGGGGTGTTCTTTATATGCTTGGAAAGGTATTTGAACGAAGAACATTTCTTATTTGAAAGCCGAAGTCAGATTATGAGTTTTAAAATGGGTAAATGCGACCTGAACAGCTGCTGCGCAAAAGTGCAACAGTTTATTTTCTTGATATGGGGCCGTTTGGCATGGTTTGTTCCGTTTCAACGCGCAACGACATTTCTAATATAGTAAATGCAGTATTGGCAACCCCACTAACCATTACTTGTGTAATGGTTCCAGGTACACATTCGGTAGGAGCTCCGGAGCACGGATCAAGTCAAAAGGAGAGCCGAACACACCCGATCACTTATACGCTTCCGCAATTATATTGTCGTTTAAAGCACAAACCGTAGTATAGGTTCGTGATATCCAAAAGATTAAAAAAAAAAGAATGCAAAGTTTGAAGGTCTCTATCAAACCAAAGTCTTTAAAATTGATTGTATTTATAAAGGTAAAAGTTTTAATTGGTCGTGATTTTTTATTAAGGCCAAAACTTGTAAGTTTTAGCGATTATTCGCATGTTTACGGGTTAGGGTCTTACATTAATTGAACCCTAACACATGTTAATTGGGATAGATTCAGTTCCTAATTCAGAACTAAAAGAACTCACGCCACATGACAAAAAAACGCTCTATAAAACTAGCTTTTTCATAGCATAAAAAACAAAATCATTACAAAACGACGCTATCAACAAAAGCTTCAATCATTATATCATAAAGGCATAACAAAAGGTAACACAACTTCAACCACCTTAAAAATCTGGTAAGCCAAAAATTGAATAAAAAAATAATTTCTTCAAAAACAGATTTAAATGCTATTTCTTCAACAAACTAAACAAACAACCTCAAAACATAACAAAATCTAGAAAATAACAAAATGCTGGTTTAAACATGAATAAAAACACATACAAAATGATACACGTGTTGTTATACAGAAAACATATCAGATCCAAAATATTACAATCTAAAAACAAGAATACTTACACTTACAAATCTGAATTTCGTATGTTTGACTCTCTCACGACCGGTCAGATCTGTCGGCTCATACCGCATACCAGATCAACCCCTTGATGGTGGTCATCGACCACTGTCGTGGTGGTTGTCGTTGGTTCAAAGGGGTACCAATGGGTGGGTTACAGCTTCAAGTAACAAGGATGAGATAATGAAGGGAGGGAGGTTCCGATTAAGAAACAAAGCTTGATACCACCACCATTGTGGTTGTCGTCGAAACCAGACCAGGCACATCGACCTTTGATTGTGATGAATCTCAGCAGAAAGAAATTGAAATTAGAGATTTAGATGAGTTTCTGGTCAATTATGAGATAGAAGAAATATAGATATTTAAGAGAGGGAATGGGATATATATATATATACATATATGAAGAAACAACGAGTATAACGGTGCTTAGAAGTAAACACCTTTAGGGTTATACTCGTGTTCGCTCAGGTATAATCCTTCGCTCACACTGGTGGCAAAACTGTAACTCAAGGAGATGAGAAAGTGTGTGTGTGTGTGTGTGTTATGTCTGGTAAAAGTAAGAACATAAGAATATAAGTGGTTCGATCACGAGAGACCTACGACCACTGTAAAGAAAAGAATATTATTGCTTTGGAGATTACAAGGATGTTACAAATATTCTCTCTATGCTAGTTCTTGTATGGAGTAGCCGATCCTTTGTAAAGGAGAAGAAGTCTTCTTTTTTATAGTGAAAGACATGGGCCGAATGGGACAGCCCAAGAAATTGTGTAACTGGTTTGGGCCTTGACCTGGGCCCAGATGTCTTCAGCATATAAAAATGGCGAGAATCAGGTGACAATTAATGCTGATGTGAGAGTGTATGATCCGGTCTGCAGAAGATCCACGTGGCGCCTCCTGATCGAGCGCAGGCGGCGCTTCATTCTGACACAGCATGGTTGACCTACCTGCTGGCGTCTGACGTGACGCATGGTAGTAGACAGACATGCTTGTACAGTACTCTGACCAGTACTGTTCACAGCAGCATGGTGGAAGCATGGGAGCAGTCATGTCACTATTCCCTGTCAACGGTTGTTGGACCACTCCTGACAGGCGTCGCCAACTGGTTAGCACAGGACCTATCCGGTTCTGACCAAATCTTCTTAATGCTTGATCGTCCATACCTCGTACTAAAAGCTGAGGTTGGACGAATATTCCGCTCGTATGTACACGCACGCAGATTCCTTTCCGTTGGTAACGTTATAGGGCCGACGTCATCTCGCACGTGAACCGGTTTGCAATCGCGAGATTAGCTCCGCGGTAGATTGATTGCCTTGTGGATATGACCTAGCGCATGACTCCGCGGATTAGGGCTCTGCGGTTTAGTTGTGAAATTCATTTTATGGGATAGGGTTACTTATCCGCGTTAGAATTAGGTACCCTATCCCTTCAAGTGCCCCCAGTCTAGTGCTTCTCCTGGTCTTGTTGAAGAGTAGGTGGAGTACTAGACTATATTGAGTACTGATCACGGATGACCGCTCATCCGGCTTATACTTTTGCAGTTAATTTGGGCGAGAACATCTTCTGGTTGGCGCGAAATCTCTACAAAGAATGGTGTGGCTCGTCTAATTCTGAGAGGGAATCATGCGGGTAACGTCATTGTTGAATTTACGTTAACTTTTTGTGAGGGGTGACGTGGCATGCCTGATCCTGAAAAGAAGTGACACGCGCGCGAGTGTAACCGTTTGATGGTGAATGTGACACATGGTGCAATCTTGAGCGTCCAGATGAAAATCAAGGACGGTTTTTCTTTTCCTGCTGGTGGCGCCCATCGCAATTAATGCGATGGGTACAAATAGGTGGATCCTCTCCCTATCTCTTCACTTTTCCAAAAATTCTCTAACTTCCTTTGCTCTTTCTCTTTAGTGTTCTTGAGTTTTTCGGTGATCCTTTGAAGACTCCAACCAATCTTCAAGTTTTCCGATTGTTCTTCATCTTTTCTGATGGATCTTCAATGATTCGGCCATCATTTGATCATTTTTCCAAATTTCGATCCTCTTTTTCTTCTTTCTTTCGTTTTTCTTCTGTAATCATGTCAGAAGTCTCTTTCTTTCATTTTTCGATCTTCTTTTTCTTCTTTCTTTTCCATGTAGATTCATGGAGTTTTGCAATGATTTTGAAATCGGCTCAAATAGGAACCGGAGTTGCCCGGGCTAGATCAGACGGTGTTGACTCCCACCGACGGCAAGATCGCTTTATACGAAGCCCACTTCACTAAGTGTGGATTTCGTCCGCCCCCCGGTTTCAGGTTGAAACATTGGTGTCGTATCGGATAACAGTGACCCAGTTGAGCGCTTTCGGCATGCTGAGATTATTTCATTTTGAGGCGAGCTGCCGCGCCTTAGACATTGAACCCACTGCTGACATGTTCAATGTCTTCTACTACATGGCCAAGGATGAAACTTGGTTCACATTCAAGGCGCGAGCGAAGGTGATGCCTGTTGCATCTGCTGTCCCAAAGTCCCTCCATGACTGGAAGGAAAAATATTTATATGTGAAGAGTGGGTTATTCCTATGGTCATGCCATCGAAGGTGTTGCGCGCGAGAGAGAGAGGTGTCCTACCCACCAAGTCATGGCGGGTTATGAGCGCAAGTAGTGGTTCATTACCCTTACAATTAACACTTCTCCGCTGGAAGTGATGCCTTGTAAGGAGTCGTTATTTGTTCTCCTGGGATTGAGCCGTCTGCGCCTTTGTCCAGGGTAGGAGCCATACATCCGCGAGGAGGGTAAGTGGAAAGTCATGCGTCTTGTACTGAATTTATTTTGTTGAACAACTTCTAGCGCTGACTTTTGATTGCAGGTGTGAGCAAGTGGCAGGCATCCTTAGCGTGTAATGATGTCAGGCTCAAGTGGAGGGCAGCGCATGAGGGTAGACCCTCGCTTGTCAAAGCGTTGGAAGGGAGGTTCTACTTTCCTCTATTGGAAGGTGCGCCTGCGCACTTTAAAGTGACCAGTGAGTACTCGAACCCTGATCCAATTAGTGTTGTGGCGTCGGGTGGGATCTCGTGCGTTGAAATTTCTGATTCGGAGTCTACTGGATCTTCCGGGACACCGCGACATGCTTCGCAAGCTGCTAGGGGTCGCGGCGTTGGAAAACTGTCCCGCAAACCCATACTTATGCTTCCTGATTTTCTACACATGTATCTGACTCTGAGTCTATGAGTGCAGGTAGTGGGGTGTGACTGGTAAGGATAAGAGGAAGGAGCCTCCTCCGGCGACGAAGCACCTGATGATAAATTGGTGCACCGCAAGCGGCGGCGCCAGACAGCATCGTCGAGGAGCGAGGGGAGCTCCAAGACAAGCGAAGGGAAAGGCAAGGAGACTGTGAAGCCCAACCCCACTAAGGTTGGGGATACTCAAGGAGCGGGGACATTTCCCCAGTTCTCCGTTGACATCACCGTCCCACCCACTCGCGTACCATTTCTTCACAAAACATTAAAGAAGACTCCTTGTAAGTAGCGCCTTCTCTGTTTGGATTTCCTTACTTGTGATACTTGTCTTTTTAATGTTCCTGTATTCCATGTAGTGGTGGCGCCCAAGATTGTCGCTGCTTTCTCTCCGCCAACTCCTATTGAGGAGGAAGTTGATGAGGCGGAGCAAATGAAAGAGGAGGAGCGCCTCTAGAAGGAAAAGGAAGAGGCCGAGGCCAAGGCCAAGGAAAGGGCCGATGAAGCCTCGAAGAAGGCTAATGAGGAGATGGCTGAAGCGGAGCGACTCCGCCTGGAAAAACAAAAAATCCAGGCTGATAAGCTTTAGTTGGAAAAATAGAAGGCAGAGGCGGAGGCCAATAGTGTTGAAGGACACAAGAATGTAGTAGCTTTTCCTTTGCAAAGGAAAAGAAGTCTTCTTTTTATAGTGAAAGACATGGGCCGAATGGGACGGCCCAAGAAATGGTGTAACTGATCTGGCCTTGACCTGGCCCAGATGTCTTCAGCCCATAAAAATGGCGGGAATCATGTGACTATTAATTCTGATGTGGGGGAGTGTGATCTGGTCTATAGAAGATCCACGTGGCGCCTCCTTATTGGGCACAGGCGGCACTTCATTCTGACACAACATGGTTCACCTACATGCTTGCGTCTAACGTGACGTCTGGAAGTAGACAAACATGATTGTACAGTACTCTGACCAGTACTGTTCACAGCAGCATGGTGGAAGCATGGAAGCAGTCATGTTACTATTCCCTGTCAGCGGTTGTTGGACCACTCCTGACACGTGTCACCAATTGGTTGGCGCACGACGTGTCTAGTTCTGACCAAATCTTCTTAATGCTTGATCGTCTGTACCTCATACAAAAAGCTAAGGTTGGACAAATATTCCGCGCGTATGTACACGCGCGCAGATTCCTTTTCCATTGGTGACGTTATAGGGCTGACGTCATCTTGCGCGTGAACTGATTAGCTAGTGCGAGATTAGCTCCGCGGTAGATTGATTGCCTTGTGGATATGACCTAGCGCATGACTCCGCGGATTAGGGCTCTGCGGGTTAGTTGTGAAATTCATTTTATGGGATAGGGTTACTTATCCGCGCTGGGATTAGGTACCCTATCCCTTCAGTGTTATTGTAATAATAGTGGTACAAACAAATATAAATACAGAAAGGTTAGAGACAAATGTGTATTTCCCTCTTTCTTACAACTAAACAAGTTTCCATTTGATCAATCAATAATCATTTTAGCATACCTCTGAATATGTGCCAAAAACACAATTCACTTCTGTGTAAATCCTTAGCCAGTAGTTCTTGGGTTTGTGGTTGCTTAGACATATCCTGCCCAAAAAAGAACAAGAAAACACTGATCACCAACACTACAAATTAGGGGTTATGAGAAGAAAAAACTGAATAACTGAACCATAACCCAAATAACAAAAAACATTTAGTTGAAATATGAACTGCCTGAGATTCCAATGGTTCGGTAATAAGTATCTTGTAAATTAATATCTATGGTTTATTTATGGTTATGTGTGTATATACCCTCATAAATAGGCTTTACTGTGTTGTACCTGTTCCTTCAAAACTTGGAGGGTTGATAAAATTACCATGTCGTACGTCTTTTGTACTTAACAAGCTAATCTAGATTAGGTAAAATGCTAAAATCGTCCCTGTAGTTTAGTGAAAAGTACCACTTACGTATAAACTTGTGATTTTTTGTCATAATCGTACCATGGTTTCAAATTTTTGTCTAAACCGTCCCTAGAACTAACTCCATCCAATTAGTGGCAGTTAAGTCAGGGCAATTTCATCCATTCACCTTTTAAAGTTTTGTTTGCCTAAATCATCCCTCCCCTAATTATTAAAAATTTAAAATTAAAAGAATTATTATAATTAATATTTTAAAATTTAGGTAGGTCCCACCTAAACATTATCATGTTCTTGAAGGTTTGAATGAACCCTTCATCCTCAGGTGTTTATTTGTACAGCCGAACCACCCCAACTGCAACTACCATTTGAGACTCCCACTACACCACCTTCCATTACCAACTTCAGCCACGTTCATAACTGTCACCTAAACATTATCATCGTCTTAAGCATTTTTTCAAGTCATCTAAAGGATAATGATGGTGGTTGGTGCGTGTGCGATGGTGGAACGGTGGTTGTGTGATCAGTTTTAAACAGGGGTTGAGCTGTTTTAGGTGGTGGCAATGGGTTTGTGTTAAGAGGTCGATGATGACTAAAGGTGGATGGTGGAAGGGCGGTGGTTAGCTGGTTGTGGGTGATCGGTGGTGATTGCTAATTGTGGTAGTCGGGGGTGACGAGTTGCAGGTGGAGGTGTTTATGTGTGACGGCGGTGACTAGAACAAAGGAAAACGGCGAACGTATAGAAACAGCGTCGGAGAGATGAGGACGGCAGGAAAAATGGGTGGTCGGATTTCCTGCTCCTCCGACAAGGTCTGGATTTGCATATGGGGCGAACGTTTGGAGATAATAAAAGCGGATTTATGATGAAATCGTTCTGAGTTTGATGGTAATTACAATTTATACAAACAACAATAAAATACCGAAATAAAGGTGTCTGATTAACGCGGGATATGATTGGTTAGTCAATCCCGGGGGAGGTGGTGAGCGGAGATAGGTGGTGGTGGTGGTGAAAGGCGAGAAGATGAAATGGGTGGGGTGGGACCCACTTAAATTTAAAATTTTATTTTTATTTCTTTTAAATTTTAAATTTTAATAATTGGGGGAGGGACGATTTCAGCAAACAAAACTTTAAAAGGTGAATGGACGGAATTGCCCCTGACTTAACTGGACTTACTGGGTGGAGTTAGTGCCAGGGACGGTTTAGACAAAAAAATTGAAACCATGGTACGATTATGACAAAAAATCACAAGTTTGTACGTAAGTGACACTTTTAGTTCCACAGGGACGATTTTAGCAGTTTACCCTATAGATTAATATAATAACATACACATCCCTTAAATTGTTACATTTAAGAAAGTTTGAATTCTACCCTCGTAAATAGACTTTACCGTGTTGTACATGTTGCTTCAAAACTTGGAGGGTTGATAAAATTACCATATCGTACGTCTTTCGTACTTAACAAGGTAATATAAATTAATATAATAACATACACATCCATTAAATTCTTACAAAAAGATTTGTTTATTTCTTCTCCTTTCTTTTCTATCACTCCCTTTTTTCCTTTAGATTAGTTGCAGGTTGTTCGTACGACGCGATAGAAAACATAGGCACTTCTAAAGGTATGCATGGCCCGGTTTAATTCGGCTATTAGTCTCAACCGACGCTAAAGTTATCGGTTAGTCGATCTTATTCACCAATCGGTTAACTGGTTCAATTTATTTCGTAAGATTGTCGACTTTTACTTCGGTTTTTAATTTTTTATTAATAACAAAAACCAAACTTTGGCTTAGAAGTATACGAAATGGGTGTATAATACATGAAATTGAGGCACAAAAGCTAAGAATATATGAATATATAAATTGTTTGGTTTCAGTTTGGTTAATTTCAGTTAACTAAGGATATGAAAACCGATAACTGATTTTGAGTTAATTCGGGTTTTTCGTTAGTATAGTGTGAATTGATTTGGTTTTGTCTTTTTTTTCGTCTGTTTTAAGTTATTGCTCACTCTTGTATATTGTTAATCACATAACACATAAATTTTTTATACTAGAAAATAATAGCAATACTATACTAAAATTAAAGTGAATATAATATTCGTTTTATGATTTCTAATTTTGAAATATAAAAACTTATCAAATACATTTTGGCTGTTTAAAAATCGTAGGGTAGTCGGCTTAAAATAAGGAGGAAAAGTTTAAGTATTATTTGCATAAGCAAAAAAAAATAGTAAAGTTGAAGGAATTAAAGCAAATTTAAGATGAATGTTTAAAGTGTAAAAATGTTTGAAAGCATAATTTACCCTCATTTTAGGGTTGTACATTATGCATTACAGGAAAGAAGGTTATTAACTTTTTTTTTATATATTCCATCTTCCAGTCTCTTACAAATCATGATGGTATGTACCTCCTCAAGGGCGGACCTAGCTTTGTGCTAGGGACCGCGCCCGTTGCCCCTTGGTTTTTAGTGCGTAGTCGGATTTTTTTTACGATTTTTGTAAAACGCTACCTTTACGTTACTAGTAAAATAAATTTTACGTTACTCCAAAATAAATTTTACTTTACCTTTAAAAATAAATTTTGCATTATAATGTTACGTCACTCGGAAAATATTTATCAAACTCGAATTAACTAATACTAAACCCAACTAAACTAACAAAATACCTATGGGGTGTAAATGATGCGCAACGGTTAGAGAGCTACTCGGGATCGGCTCGGTAAAAAGCTCGAACGAGCCGAGCCTTAACGAGCTCGGGCTCGAGCTTGATACATGACTCGTTTAGTTATCGAGCCCGACTTCGAGTTTTTCATACAAAGACCGTTTAGGCTCACGAGTCGATCCTAAACGAGATCAAACAAATTTAAGATTATAATTATTTTTATATATAGTATACCTACCATTTAACATTGGCGAGCGGAGCTCGAGTCGAGTTTTGGCTCATTTAAGCTTTGAAGCGAGCTCAAGCCGAGATTTTAGCTCCTTTAAAATTGTTCTAAAATTATTTCGAGCCGAGCCGACCTCGACCTCTTAGGTTTTACTTTCGAGCCGAGCTCAAGCTCGTAAAAGCATGACAAGCCGAGCTCGAGCCCAATCAGGCTCGAGCTCGTCTCGTTTACACCTAAAATACCCAACAAAATTAGGGGTACAAAAGAGCCGAGCCCGAGCTTGAAAAACTTATGAGGGCTCGAGCTCGGCTTGTTAAAAATGTCTTATGCTCGGGCTCGGCTCGTTTACTATTTATTAGTTAATATCTTGAATAAAAATAATATAAATAATAGGCTCGGAACTCGATAAATAAAGCTCGGCTCGGGCTCGTTTAGTAAACAAGCTTAAATGAGGGGGTAAACTAAATTAGATGAAGGCTCGACGAGCCTTATGAGCTTCACATTCCAGGCTCGATATCGGGCTCGATTAATAAACGAGCTTTGTTTTAAAACCAAGCTCGGCTTGGGATCAATAAGGCTCAGCTCGTTTCGAGCTTTTTACCGAGCCGAGCTTGAATAGCTCGCTAGATACTCGGCTCGTTTGCACCCACAAAATTAACAAAACCCAAACTCAAATTACCATGTTTTTATGTCCTATCTTTTCTATCAAGATCTTTCACTATTTGAGACATGTAGTGTGACCAATCATTATGCATTGTTAATAGTATATTCAAGGGCGAAGCTTATTGAGGGCGGGGGTGCCCCGACCTTCATAGATTCTTGGCTCAGTAGTGTAAAGTTTCCTAGCTTTATGCGAAAATTTTGTATATTTTGAATCCGGTCCCCATAGATTTGAAAAAAAGTTTGGATGTCGTAACTTTCGACCCCCATAATTTAAAAGTTCAAAATTCGTCACTAAGTATATTATATTGTTAATACCATTTATTAAATTGTTTAAAGTCATAAATGATAACTTATGGTAGAAAAAAATAATGATTTACAAAATTTTAGAGAAAAAAAGGGTACATTGTTACAACTTCAAGAGGGTTCAACTTGGATTGAAAGCATGCATATGCTTATTCTCTAACTCAAGAATGTGACAAGGGAATAAAAGAAAATTCATCATGCAAAATATGGAATCATTCATTTGTCGAATCTAGATAGCATCCACTATATCTTGTTTACATAATTGTACATCAGTACATCTCTATTTTTTCGGTATATAAAATTTTGAAATACTAATTTTTAACTCAATGGCAAAGTCTAATGTGTCTCCAACGGCTCTCTTCGTGATAACTCAATCATATCTTCTTTTGACACGGTCTAGCAGTTCTTAGTAATCCATTGATTCCTAGAAGCCAAAAAGATGGGAAACCCTAATAGGAGGGGCGAACAAACACAGCGGCGGCAGTTTCATCGTGACAGTGATGATCCGGCTACACGAACAACGTTCTATGTGACAAACATATCGGATCGAGTTACGGGGTTGAAGCTACGACAGGCTTTTCAAGATTTTGTGAATGTAACGGATGCATGGGTGCCTAGGAAAAGGACGTTGAAAGGAAGAGTTTTCGGGTTTGTTAGATGCGAAAAGATTAGGAACCTTTATCCGATACTAGAGACGTTAAATGAGATCTCTATTTTGGATACAAGGGTCTCGGTGTCGTTAGCTTTGTTTGACAGGGCACATAATAAGATCTCCTACGAGGAAGATGCTACGGTAAAGAAGGTGTGGGTACCAAGAGACAAGAACATCATTGATGGTGATTTTCCGACCATCGGAACAGTTTATGGTGGGTCATTGAGTTCAAAGAAAACGTTGGAGATCCAGAAGATGGGGCTACGTATCCTACCCATTGTGTGGGGCGTGCGGTAGTCGGTGTCTCTGATTCTTTTGTGCGTTTTCGGAAAGTTAAGAAGATGTTAGTGGCAGCGGGTCACCCTGATGCAGCAGTATCGTATCATGGGGGATTGTCAGTCCTTATTGCCTTCCACGACAATGCCGAAATGTCCTTGTTTAAAGATATGAAGGAGGAGTTTTGGAAGGAGGCTTTGGTCTCTGTTGTCCCATGGACAGGCCAGGTCTTACCATTTGAACGTGTTGCTCGTTTGAAGGTCGTAGGTTACCGATTTTGATCCGTGACAATGAGGTGGTTGACAGGATTGGTGGCTTATTCGGGAATGTTATTTGGCCATCCGATTTTTCGTGGATCGCGTTGGATAATTCGGTTTGGTTTTACTCATGTTTTAACAAAGCAAGCTAAACGGATTGATGAGGAAGTCATTATTCGCTGGAAGGGCAAGAATCATAATGTTTGGGTTGTCGAAGAAGAATCGTCATGGATACCGGAGTTCGATGCTGTGGAGGAGGTTGAAAAGGACGACGAGATGGAGGAAGGTGAGTTTCGCGTTCACATGATGGAGCCGGAAAACGGTGACTTCGCCGAAGAAAGGCCGGTGCAATCAGCTGCGGATATTACGCCGGGAAATATGGATGAATTGAATGGAGTTAATACCTTGCCAAATGTGGAGTCCCATGCAGTTGGCGCTGACATTTTGAATCAAACGGGCCATGATGGGCCGACTGGGAAACAGGTTGAGATTAATTCTGTGGGCCAAGTAAATGTGTCCACTCCTATTGGGCCTACAACTGACGATACTTTGGAGTTCAATGTGGGGCGGCCCAATTTTTTTAAAAGCAGGAAAAGAACTAGATTGGCCTTCTCTAATTCCCCTGATGATACTTCTCGTAAAGCTGTTGTCCAGGATGCTCCAGTTCAAGCTATTTTTGAACCAGTACCGGATCTTAATACTTCATCAGTAGCGATGGAGGAACCGGTGATAGTACAGGAGGAGGATGATGCTCCGGCGGTACAAGAATCAATTCCGATTAATTCAGGGGATGGTATCATTTCGGATGTTGATGCGGTTACAGTGGACGAAGCGGTGGCTATTAATAAAGAAGTGGACGCCACGGTTCAGGTCGGCAACCTAGTAGGTATTAAACTTAATAATTGTGAAAGTATGGTGGCAGGGGAAATTGTTTCGGAACTCGGGTCTGTGATTGTTTAATGAATTTTCTTTCGTTAAATGTCCGTGGGATTAGAGCTAAGGGTAAGACAGGTTGGGTGAAGGGATTGAGGTCTGTACATGGTGTCGATTTCTTGGCCGTACAGGAATCAAAACTTTCTAACCCTCCTGGCTGGTTGTTGTCTCAATGTTGGGGTTCTTCGGTGTATAATTTTGACTGTGTAGATTCAGATGGAAGTGCAGGGGGTCTCATTTGTTGGTGGGACCCTTTGTGTTTTCGTCAAACGGGGGTAATTAGATCTCGGCATATTTTGATTGTTCGGGCATTTGGTGCAGACGGGTACACTTATAAACATTGGTATGTTCATGCTCCGAATGATGCGGCGATTAGAAGGAGTTTTGGAACGAGCTACTGTTTTATAGA
>JAUTDX010002513.1:0-54560 GCA_030844895.1 Ambrosia x helenae | reverse complement strand
TAACAAATAACGGTTTAGACCTTCCAGACGTGAAAGCATATATGTAATTATGGATACTTGTACATGGACTCGTAGGTGCAGGACAAAATCTTATTAGCTTCAGAGAAGTTTTGAGTTGCATAAACGATAGTATTAAAATCAAACCGTTGTACTATTCGGTCTTCACCTCCAATGTGTAGAGGTATAATCCCAAAGATTTAAAGCGTGTACTTCCACCTGCAAGTTCCACAAATAACCATAAATGAAAATGACAAAAGAAAATAAATAATCATCTATAAGAAGTTGTCTCTTTGTTTTTAGGTTCAGTCACGAAAACTTAAATATTCAACACACTTCTTGGGTAGACCTAAGGTGACGTACTTTTCTAGAGTTAGAACTATGATCAATTAAATCATTCACATATGGGTGGCGATTTTGACCATTACTTAAGGAATAGATCAATTTGGGTTTTGTTCATCTCACGCATGTCTGAGTAAAATAAATGGGTGATGTTATTTACACCGGAGGTGTTTTTAGGGTTTTTAGACATCTCTACTGCTCGTAGAGGCCTCTACGGCAGTAGAGGTGTCAGATCATTGGAAAACACACAAAGCTCTACTACTGGTAGAGGCCTCTACGAGTGGTAGAGCTTTGTTGCCCTAAAAACCTAACCCTACTACAGCTCGTAGAGGCCTCTACGAGCTGTAGAGATGGAGGCCCACAGAACATTCAATGCTCAGCGTGTGTACAGGTGTGTCAGTCAGCTCTACGACTCGTAGAGACCTCTACGAGCAAGATAGAGATGTATATTAAAACCTATACGACAGTAGAGGCCTCTGTGAGTGGTTATAGGGTTAGAAAGTACAACGTATCCGAGTATCAGACTGACATTTCAGTGAAATCACCCCTCTGCAGTCAGTAGAGACCTCTTACGAGCTGCAGAGGTCTGGTTGTTGTGAGCATTTATATGCATACTCTACAACCAGTAGAGACCCTCTACGACTGGTAGAGTTTTCTTTCAGCACTTTAAACCATCAACCATGCACGATTTTCAGCCCCAAACCTCAAAATTTCAATTTTTTTTCTTCGACGGTTCCGGAATTTCTCCGGCGAAAATACCATCCGGCCAAGTGGCGGCAGCAGATGGCAGATGAGGTGCGTCAGTGGTGGACGGGTCAGCAGATGGCGGATGAGGGCTGCGTGCAGCAGCGCTTCAGTGGCGGCAGGGAATGGATAAGGCTCTCAGTGTGCTGTTTGCGAGCGAGCAGGAGAGGCGTTGCGTGCGACGTGGGTTTGGGCCTTTATCACTGCCTGGTGCAGGCACCATGCCGGGACGTCCCTCCAGCAGCCTGGGTCGTTCCTCCCAGGAGCCTGGATCGTCTTCGCTGCAGCCGCCGCCGCCGCCTGTTGACACCACGCAGCAGACGCCCCCTCAGTAGTGTTATTTTGATATGATGTATGCTAGTACACTTATTTACATTATGTTATTATTATTTTTCGTATATTATGTTTGGAAATGCTTGCTTTATATTTGTCTGTTTATTTATATAAATGTTTTTGTTATACGCTTACACGTTATCGAGAACGACAACTGAAATAAAAAACCGCTTACACATAAAAAATAAAAACTAAATGTGCAACGAGTTGTAGAAGAACACACATTGTTATTTTTTTTAAATAATAGTAATAATTTAAATTAATAATAATAAAAATTATTTTTGTAATATTTGTTCATCATGCCATCCAAAACGAAGGGAAACAATTCAAGTGAAACTCTACTGCTCGTAGAGGCCTCTACAAGCAGTAGAGGTGTCATTACAATGATTATCAATGATTGGCAATCAGGGACCACATCTCTACAGCTCGTAGAGGTCTCTACAAGCTGTAGACAGGTGCAAATAAGTTTGAAGGAGGTGCAAATAAGAGATGCCAAATAAATAGAGCAAAAAGGGAAATCGGTCAACGGATTGAAAGTCACCCAAAGTCTACCTTAAATGCATACAAACAAATTTTATCTCAAATTCTCCTATTAAAGAATCTAAGATATTAATTGTTTAAAAATTATGTTTTTAATCGAAATTACGCTATTAATTATTTATTAGATATGAAAAAATGCCTGTGGCCACATGACCTAGCCAGCACCTGTCCAACTCCAACCAGACAAAATGTTACCAGCCAGGGGCGCAACTTAGTTGGGGCGGGCGGGGGGCGGCCGACTCCCCTGAATTTTCGCGCAAAGTTCCGATTATATAGTATTCGTATAAATTTTTTTGGAAATATAAGGTTTCGACCCCCCGAAACTGGTTTTCGACCCCCGAAACTAGTGACTTCTCCGACCCCCCGGACCTTCGGGTCAAGCTTCGCCACTGTTACCAGCTTCAACAAAAACTCATATAAACCTGTTACTATATCCAAACCGAACCATCTAGCCCCCTCCAGTTACATGCACGGCTAGGAAAACCCAGTGCACGGCTTTGTAAAAGAACATTTTTTCACCCAACTTCAAGCTATCGTATTGAATTTAACCGAATACTATTGCATTTCTTCGCTAATACTTCTATAATGAAAAAAAAACAGAGGAATATTAAATGCAGACAATCCAGAGACTCAAAGAGAACATAATACCTGAGGCTTCACGATTGGAAGGAAAGAGAAATGTTGGTACCCATGTACTATAGGTTTTCTCCTGTAAGGACAGGATAGACTCAAGTCCCATCACAACCTCGGCCATGGTAGGACGTTGCTTGGGACGACCATGCAGACACCGCTCAGCAAGCAGTGCAAACTCCTTTAAACTTTTAGGGAATATTCTCCCCTTTAAATTAGAATCAAACAATTTGTTCTAGCCTTCCTTCCTCAATGGAGTCTTGAGCCCATGTTGCCAAACCCCATTGGTCCTCATCAATACTTCTATCGACTGCTTGTTTCCCACATAAGACTTCAAACAGTACACCCCAAACGCATACACATCAGACTTTCGAGTCAGCCTACCTGTTTGAAAGTAATCTGGATCCAGATACCCAAACGTACCCTTCACCAAAGTGCTAACATAAGTAGATGGTTGATTTGTTGGAACAATTTTGGACAACCCAAAGTCTGAAATCTTAGCTACCCAACTGTCATTTAACAATATATTTGAGCTCTTAACGTCGCGATGTATAACTCCATCCTTAATTCCCGTTCTACTGTGCAAGTAATCTAAACCGCGTGCAGCCCCTATGCATATCTTGAGTCTTCGCACCCAAGATAGAGGTGCTTGACATTTGTGTAGCCTATCTGCAAGAGTTCCATTGGGCATATATTCATATACAAGGATCATTTCTCGTCCCTCATTGCAATAGCCAATTAAAGATACCAAATGAGAGTGCCTTAATTTTGAAAGCATCTCAACTTCAGCCCAAAATTCTACTGCTCCTTGATTAGAACCCGACTCTAGCCGCTTAACTGCAGCATCCAAAAGAATATCCCCACAAGTGATGGTTCCTCTATAAACGCTGCCAAACCCCCCACGCCCGATCACCAACGACTCATCAAAGTCTCGGGTCGCAAGTTCAATCTCCGACAAGGTAAACTGACGGCATGGTGATGGTGAACATGGTGAGGATGATGAGGAGGATTCACCAGCGTGACTGGTAGGATTAGGAAGGAACATGGTCATAGGTATGAACTAGTTAGTATTATATCGCCAAATGTATGATCATATCATATATAGTTAAAGATATACAGATCATGGAGTGAAAAGAATCTAATGTCATATTCAATGTCAAATATACACACATATCGATTGACATTTCTTGTTCCTGGAAAGAGACGAGACGTGTGCCCTACAGAAGGGTGCTAGTTGACAATTAACGAAATTGTTATATGGTTGACATATTTTGTATTCTCCCATGAAGATAACATGGGCGGAGCTTTATAACGCCGAGGGTGCCCTGGCCCTTACCGTTTTTCGCCAAGTAGTGTAAATTTATGTATTTTTGTCTGAAAATTTTATAAGTATCGAGTTCGGCCCCTCTGTTAGAGTTTCATGACTTTTGGTCTTCATGGAAATTTTTTGGGTCATATTATCTAGACATCCCCCTGCCCCGGGTCGTGGAGGCCTCCATGGGCCATATAAAGGAAAAAGTAGAAAACCACGGGCCATGGAGGCTTTTATGGGCCATGGAAAAGTTGGCAGGTCATGCTTTTGTAGGGAGTTCAGACTGAAAAAGCTGATCCCACGGCCCATGGGGTCCCCACGACCCATGGAAATGTGACAGATGGGATCATTTATTAATCCCTCCACAGCCCATGGTATTATTATTATTATTATTATTATTATTATTATTATTAAGAGAACAAACACTTCTATTTCGAGTTGGATAAAAAACAAAGTGAGAAGTTGGTGTCTTTGTTTGCATCAACATTATTTTAACATAATAAAATTTCAAATAATATCCTTTTTCACATATCCAACCCATCTCAAACACCTAGATACATTCATTTTCACCTCTCTAAGAGCATTCACATTTGGTCCACTAAGGGGCTGTTTGGTTGATTAAGTGCTGAATCATTAATAAGTCTGAATGGTTAAGAGGTCTGAATGGTTAAGTGCTGAATCATTAAGTTGGACCTCTTAATGGTTAGTATTCCTGTCCCACATTGGTAGGAGAGCCTTATTAAGGTTCAGTCTAATTCAGTACTTAATGATTTAGTGCTTAATGGTTCAGCAATATCTCAAATCTTAATGATTCAGCATTAACCATTCCATTTAGAAGCTGAAACAAACGCGCTGAATGCTGAATCATTCAGCGCTGAATGGTTCAGAGCCTCAAGGCTTACCAAACAGCCCCTAAATGTATGTGAGTGTGCCCCTCAAATTATATGGGGTGGGTGTAAGTGGTTGTCAGTAGATGAGAGATAAAATATTTGGTGAAATCATTGTTCACCCCTATAAATATTTTAATATTTTGGTAAGTAGTTGTGAGTGAAGAGAGAGAAAATGTAATGATAAAAGTATGAAAAATTATTATTTGTTTAAGATGGAAAGAGAAACTTTTGGGGTGAAATAGTAATTTTTAGTGTAATTTGATAGAAGTGATTTGGTGAAGCTAATGAGAATGCTCTAACTCATCTTAAACACCCACACTTCTTTTTTACAACTCACACTCACTACAATTTTTAATAGAGATGGAGGAGATGGAGGTTAACAGAGACTGACGGGAGCCAATTTTTAACAGTTCGATGGTCCATGGAAGGCTTTCAAATGCCAATACTGAATGGAACGTGGCGTCAATGGCGAGATGAACATGCAATGGAGTGGGAGACGTTGTACGAAGATCGTCTGCAAAAGGCGCCTAGAAAAAAAAAGACTATATTGACTTGTTATAGCTTATCGTATGTTACTGTTTCATCATGTATACCGAATTATTAAGTAGAAACAAATTGTTGTATACGTTAATTTATATTTATAATAAGAAATGAATTTTTTTTTAATAATAAACACAAACATCATGCTTAAAATACATAAAACACACTTAAAAAAATGAATCCCATGGGATCGTGAGGAGCCCCACGACCCATGGAAATGTCCGTCCTCGTCGTCGTCATCGTCATCATTATTAAACATGAGAGCAAACACTTTATTTCGAGTTGGATAAAAATCAAACTGACAGAGATCATGGAGACCCCCATGGGCCATATAAAGGTATCCTATGGGTCGTGGAAACCTCCAAGGCTCGTGAAGGAGGGTCTAACCACGGGCCATTATGCATTCCACGACCCGGGGATATTAAGCTTCCACGAGAAGCTTTGTTTTATTTTAAATAAATTTAAAAAAAACTTTTATGGGTCATGGAGGTCTTCACGGCCCTTATGATACCCACACATCTTTTTTTCACAACCCCTACTCATCCCACTCACTACCAATCATTGCCAATCATTGCAGGGGATCTCCATGGACTATGAAGGTCTCCATAGCCTATATGATACCTTTCCATGCCTATGGTGGTCCCCACAGGCCGGGGGATGTCTAGATAAAAACTCACCATGTATAGATAACCAATGCCAATTTTTTTCAAGCTCCGCCAGAAATCAATCTTTTAAAAACTACATGTAGAATTGGTTGAATCAGTAATTTGGCATATTTGTAAAACTGAATCTTATGACAATATTGTATCAGAATATTATATAAAAGAGTAAAAACAAAAGCCAATATCAAAAAATTGCATAAACCTTTAAGAATGTTTTCACTATTAAATCTCCCTTCTAATTTTCCCATTTGTCGGATTCACTTTAGATGGTCAATGACGAGGAAACAAGACTATTTTCTTTTTTGTTCAAATCAATATGTTCAATGTCTGTCTCCACCTCCGTCATTACCATTACCATTACCATCCATGCCATATGCCAGTTGACGTATGACAGATGTGCATTTTTGAATTGGAGAACGACACATTCTACCGGTTGCATTTGGCCGTTGTGAAAAGTACGGATAATTTAAAGACAAGCCTTTGACAATTCTAAGTAAAAGTTAACGCCACACGGAAAACGACATCTAAATTGGACATCATGGAACACATGTTGCTGAACAAAATAGTCGTTCATCGACGTACGTCTCATTCCTATCACCCCTATTTATTTCTTGCGCATCCCCTTATTTTTTTTACATAGAACTTTAGCCTGCTTCGACGCCTGACGAATCATGAAGTGACAAATGCATTTGTTTGGTGTTGCCGGCCTGCAAATCGTCAACCTGTTGCATGACGGTTCACATGAAACCATTATTAAGAACATTGGGATCTTAAATAAAAACTGGAACCGGAGGTAGAGGCAGAGATTGTGCGGTGTCTTCGTCACTGGTGCTCCCTATGTCAAAAATATCATGTGAAGGACTGAAGGCAGGTGATGTGTCGTAAAACACATCTAATTTCCTATGCATTTTGTAGTCATTTTCTGGTCTTTTTATTAGTGTTTTTATTAGTTTTAGGCTTGTACTTGTCTATTTAATTTATTTTAGCATTTTATTAAATTTTTATTAGTTTTGTGTCATTTTTAGTATTTATGTATTTATTTTATATTTTGTAGGTGTTCATGGACTTTGGAGCGTAGATGAGAAACTTTGGTTGAGCCAAGAACACCCGAGTTAGAAACTTAGTATATTATTATAATAATAATAATAATAATAATAATAATAATAATAATAATAATAATAAAAAAAAAATTGCTTGGGCCGTAGCCCAAGCCAAGTCAAACCCCACAAATTGAAAATAAGAAGTCGGTGCACACAAATTTGTAGATATATATTATCTATAACTTGACGACGGAGATTTTATTTTATTATTGGATTCGACTTCGACAAAAAAAAACAATATTCATACGAAGAGAGGAGCAGCCAGAAGTGTTGATCGAGCAAGAAGGGTTTTGAAGGGGAGAAGGTCCCGGGCACGTTAAAGATTAATATTCAAGGAGCCTCGGGTTTGATTTAGTTTTCATTTATTTTCTTTATAGACATGGTTAAAACTATAATTAATTTATTTGTGATGATGTTTCTAAAGATTTTGAGCTAAACCTTTTATTTGTGACTTGGGATGATGAACTAGATTATGGTTTTTAATTAAAGACTTATGTTTCCGTTTTGGATGTGTTGGGTTACATGATTTAATTTTTATGTTTGATTTTGAATATTTGTATGCTGGCGCTTTGTGATTTGATTACTTGTTTGTTGGTTTTGATGTTCTAGGCATATAGGAATATCCCCTAGTTCTAGAAATCATTCTAGTGTGATTAACTTTTGTTGTCGAGCTAGTTCTTGCAGTTAGGAATAGCGCAAGTTTAACAGGTTTTTAAACTTGCTCCCAACTCTGAGGGGCCCACTAGTCGTACTGAGTCTGACCTTACTACCATTCTACAGATGCAGTCCCAGATTCTTAGTAACATTCAGTCAAAACTTGATGAGCAGGACACTTTCAGGAAAGGTCAGCAAGCTGCTTTCCAGAACCTAGAGGCCAAAGTAGGAGAATTAGCTAATCAGGTTAGTCAAGGACCTCAAGGAGCCCTTCCTAGTAACACTGTTCCTAATCCTAACTCAAGTACTTCTACATTTAGGCATGCTCAAGTTAAGGCAGTAACTACTAGGAGTGGGTGGAGTGTAGTTGGTCCATCACTGGGAGAAGATGAAGAACCGGTTGATGAGGAAATTGAGTTAGAGCCACCATCTGCTAAAGTGCAACCTAGGCTAGTCTCAAAGAATACAACACAACCGAGTGAGTCGATTGAGAAGAAGAGAGAAGAGAGCCCAGTTCGTGTTTATAAGCCTAAGCCACCATTTCCTGGTCGTCTAGTGCGTGTTGATGATTCTGAGCTATATGCTAAGTTCATGGACATGTTGAAGAAACTCCACGTTAACCTCCCATTCATAGAGGCTCTTTCCAAAATGCCAAAATATGCCAAGTTTCTTAAAGATCTGCTGACTAATAAAAAGAAACTTGAGGAGCTCTCCACCGTTACTCTTTCTGAGGAGTGCTCTGCTGTCGTGCAGAATACACTTCCTCAGAAAAATGACCGACCCAGGAAGTTTCACCATTCCCTGTTTGATCGGCCACCTCACTCCAGAAATGCGCTAGTCGACCTAGGTGCTAGCATAAACCTGATGCCCTACTCCCTATTCTTAAAGCTTAATCTTAGGGAGTTGAAGCCAACTAGGATGTGCATTCAGCTAGCTGACAAATCTGTGAAAATTCCTAGGGGCATATTGGAGAATTTGTTAGTAAAGGTGGACAAATTTGTGTTCCCAGTCGACTTTGTGGTGCTAGACATGAAAGAGGACGACACCGTGTCGCTCATTTTGGGTCGACCTTTCTTGGCCACATCGAGAGCACTAGTCGACATGGGTGAAGAAAAACTGAGGCTACGGGTAGGTGATGAGGAGATTGTGTTTGGAGTTCGGCAGAATACATATGAGGACTGAAAGAGGAGGTTAAATCTATTAATGTGCACCTAAACTATGAACGAGACAAAATTAGAACAAAAGAGGTGCGAGATCCGCGAAAACGGCCACAATACGGTGTTGGTATGGAGGCGGCTTTTGTTTGGTGGACTAGATGGGGCGGCGATCAAAGTAGAGGAGAGGTGATGGATCATATTGCTAGGAATTTAGCTTATCAGGTCGCCAAGGATTGCAAACGGGAGCCACCTGATATATTTTGAGGAGAATAGTGCATACTTGGGAATCAGCCCAAGTTGTAGAGTTTGAAGGTATTTTGTTTATTAATTTTAGTTTGTGTCTTTGTTTGAGTCTAAGTGTGGGGATGGTCTGCAATATTTTCATAGTGGGATCTTCTCGTCCGTACTCAATCTCCATTCGGGCGAGGCGACCCTTTAAAAATCACTTTTATAAACAGTCATCCCAACACAGTTGTGTTTTTTCCATTTTACTTTTTGTCTTTTTAGTGTTTGTTTTGCAGGTTATTGATGCAACTGCGAATGAAATGCTATACGGTTGCTTTGCACTTGGATGCGACATCTCAGGACACGCTTTGCGAGGATGTTACTGCAATATTACCAGGGGAGTCTGTTCCACTTTACATGTTATATTTATTTTTATCTTCTTTATTTTTAGTTCCTTTTCGCTACACATTGAGGACAATGTGCAATTTTAAGTGTGGGGTGGGAACTGCGTTTAGTATAGTTTGAGTCTTTCTTTCAAAAAAAAAAAAAAGTTGAAAGAAAAAAAAGTCCTTGATTTTGTATGCCTTTGAATGGAAAATGATAGGTAAAATTAGGATTTTCGGTTTTCCAATACTATATGTATAAGATAAATAAAAAGGTAGAGAGCATGTTTCTTGTGATGTGTTGGTAGGCCCAGCTGACTATGATAGTTTCCCGAGTAGTGTTAGAATATATAAAATAATATAATCATGAAATCTTGTGGGTTCTCACCTTAGGTTGATTGGCAAAGTTTGAAACCGTTGATAGCATAAGAGGTACCACTATAAGTAAATGCCTATAAGTATTTTGAATCAAATGGCACACTTGATCCTTTTTATGAGAATAAATCCGGTGAAAAGTGGCGCCCGAAAAAAAAAGAATCCACATATCCATCAATTGAGCTAGAAAAAAAAAGAAGAAAAAAAAATATACCGAAGCTCATGCTGTCGCTCTTGGGGATGGTGACTCTGATTGAAACAACCTCTGGGTTAGGTATACAAAAAAAATTGTCTAAGCTCATAAACTTCATCCATCTTCCATCATATTTGATTCTCAATGCATAAGGGTATTTATATAAAGTGGTAGATAATAATATTCCTTGCCTCATAAGCTTGATTCGGGATTAGTATGGAGTCAAGACACTTGAGTGTGAGACCCTTAGATGATTGAATAAAATTGAACTTAATTGATTAGACACAAAAAGGGGGTTGATCAGTCGGTGGTTGGGCTTATGTGGACCACAATACCAGCAGTTGCATTTAGTATGTTGTTCTGCCTTGCTAAGAAAAAGTATCGAAATAATTTGGAAACCAAATATCTTAATTATGATTCCATTGTATGCTTTTTCAGGGACGAAAAAAGAGTTAAGCGTGGGGATGTTTGATGTGTCGTAAAACACATCTAATTTCCTATGCATTTTGTAGTCATTTTCTGGTCTTTTTATTAGTGTTTTTATTAGTTTTAGGCTTGTACTTGTCTATTTAATTTATTTTAGCATTTTATTAAATTTTTATTAGTTTTGTGTCATTTTTAGTATTTATGTATTTATTTTATATTTTGTAGGTGTTCATGGACTTTGGAGCATAGACGAGAAACTTTGGTTGAGCCAAGAACACCCGAGTTAGAAACTTAGTATATTATTAAACTAGTGGGATGCCTAGTTGCGCGTTGCGCAACTTTCGACAATGTTTGTGAGCGATTATGGTTTTTGACGGTCCTAATTTCAAACTTAAAAACCTTGCACTATGGTTGAGTATGCCTAAAGTGTAGCAAATAATTGACGTATCATGTGGTAGATAATAGATGTAAAAAAATAGGTTCTTACATGTTCATCTGCTGCCACCACATCAAAACAACGGATGATTGCTTCTCAAATTCACATGCTATGAAGACATAATCCTTAGTGAATAAAAAAACAAAAAAAATTCACGAACGTGAATGTCTTCGAGGTCAAAAGCTTGCTAATCACATGCAGATCATATACATCCCTCAAGCATTCACAATCATTCTACCTACAAAACAAATAAGTTAATTACCAACCCCAAAAAAATGGAAAAAGAAACTTATATGGTAGTGTAACCATATTAATATTATACCATTAGGGTGCAGGACTTGGCCGGTCAAGTATGAGGAGTCCTCGGATGCCAGAAACACATACGAAGGCGCAATCTCATAAGGCTGGCCGGCTCTTTTCATCGGACACTCCGTCCCAAATTGCGACGTTTTCTCTTCGTGAAACAAAGGGTAGCAGCGGTGTCCAAACCGGACCAGGCGCCACTCCGTTCACTCAGATGTTTTTCTGTGCCAGTTGTAGTGCTAGACCTCTAATGAACGACACGATAGTTCCCTTGGTTGAAGTGTAGTCGAGCAATGTATCGTTGCCTTTGTAGGCGTTAACCGACATCGTGTTGATGATGGTGCTTCCTTCTTTCATGTGCTTTAGTGCATCCCTGCATGAACCATTATAACATGTATTAAAATTTGGCAACCATTATTCTGACCCCATGATCTATTCCACCGCCATTGACCTTTGCCACACGTCGGCGTGTTGTCACCCACATGCACCCTCATCCAACATGTCTTTGTATCAGCTTACAACTGGTGTGGTGACTTCAAGTCTTCAACCACATCCATTGAATTACAAACTTGTGTTCCTATGACATAACCAACGGGTACTATTATTTATATCTGGCGGCGGTGAGGAAATGAGTAAAGTAAATGAGCAGGTGGGTAGCAAATGAACTGGTGGATGAGTGTTGGTGAATGCTAGCAAACACGTGCAGTATGCGTAGTCAAACTGGAATGTACCAATAAATTTATAAGAAACGTGGAACGTAGCCGACATTTTATCTTCAAAACCCACAAAATGATGTAAACGAATCCGATAGCACCTTTCTTCTAGAAATTGTCCTAGTTGTTGTGCAGACACTCCAAAGTCCGCAAACTAACAGTAAAACACGTGCAGAAACCTAAAGTGCCACGAAAAATTGAAGCCTTGAAGGTTCATTGTATTTCAAAGAAAAAACATGAGGTCATTATAATAAAACATGTACATACCATTCACCATCCATGGGCCTTTTTCTAAGACATCATTTAACCCCTGCTCACTATTAAACTTAAAGAAATAAAAACCCCGCTCTATTCTTCGAAACCTCAGGTAAGACATCATTTAAACCCCTGCCATAACCTTCTAACACATTGTTTAACATAATTAAATTCCATGGACTGCCCTAGGAAATACCAATACAAGTGAAAAGTATATGCTTTAGACGATTGGATTAACTCATTTTTTGTTATGACGATACGACATTTCCCTTCCGGTGTATAACAGGTGGGATGTATTCAAGCCGAATAGACTCCATTTGTTTGTTGTCTCTAATTTTATCAGCAAAAGTCATCCCTATAGACGGTTCTATTTGCCAAACATTTTCACCCGGTGCCCGAATTTTGACCATGTAGAGCAGGGTTAGTAGGTGTATTCATACCTGTAAGCGCAGCAGGCATAGGATGCATATCCGGATCCTGAAGCTCCTCCATGGAGACAATCAATAACTAAACATTTAAATTCATTTGGGCTAATTACACTTATAGGTTTAAAAAAAAACTACTAAACATTTAAATTCATTTGGGCTAATTACACTTATAGGTTTAAAAAAAAAACATCTCCAAAGAACATATGCCTTTAAATGTAATCAACATTACTCTCCTTCTGTGAGTCCAGTTGAAATCGAAAGTATGTAACAATAATCAGATATGAATTTGTAAAAACCTATGGAATAAGTTATAATTTGAAGCGAATCGAAGGTGCTTACTTAATAAAAATGGTAGGTTAAATTACTTTATGTTGATTTTCTTGGAGATTCATACGAATGTGTACACTTCAATTTACAAACTTATTTAAAATCTTGTATTTTTTTTTTGTAAGGCTTACCTAGAAGAAACAAAGAGTGGGAAGGAAAGAAGGCAAGATCTTTTTCTCTTATTCACAGTCGGAAAAGTTTGGTATGATTTACCATCAAACCCTCCAATACAAGCCAACTCCATCTCATCCCTTCTTCCGTAAACTCCCAGTCAAACGTAAAAACCCCAATAGTAATAATAATAATCCCTAATCCCAATTCCAACTCCTCTTTTATCCTCACCCTCCCCAATAATAATAATAATCCCAATAGTCATCCTCACCATCAAACCGGGTCTGGTCCGCACCGATGAGCCAGGTTATGAGGAAGATGGTGGCTTACGGTAGTGATATAAAGGGTCTCGACGGTTAGTTGCAGAGAGAGAGAGGAATGGGTAATGAAGCTTGGATGAGGAGAGAGAGAGGACTCGGTATATGCATAACAATGAGTCATAGAACACGTGTCTGCTTTGAAAAGCTGTAAAGCACCAAAGCACCTTATTTTAAAAAAGAAAAAAAAATTGAGTTACAAAAAATGCCCTAAAAACCGCCCTTTAAAGGATTCGAACCGTAGCACAGAAACAGACACAACAACACCCAAACCAACTGCACTACATCGTCCTTTGTTACTATCATCAAACACATTGATATATAACAGCTTTTCAAAATGAAGGAAGACACTATTCATGGAGACTCACAAATTAATATATAGGATAATAATAATAATAAAAAAAAATTGCTTGGGCCGTAGCCCAAGCCAAGTCAAACCCCACAAATTGAAAATAAGAAGTCGGTGCACACAAATTTGTAGATATATATTATCTATAACTTGACGACGGAGATTTTATTTTATTATTGGATTCGACTTCGACAAAAAAAAAAAAACAATATCTATAATACATTATAAAGGAGAGAGAGATGGCTAAAATAGTCACTTCATGTCAATTTTAAAAATGGCATATCAAGAGTCTTAGTATAAATCTATAATTTTTGTCCAATTTCTTCCTTTTATACCCTCTTGTACAACATTTAATGCCAATTGTATATGTATCTAATACATACTTTATATTCATCTCAAGATGTAACTCACCCTCATAAAACACAATAAATCTTAATTGAATGCTTAATATTAAGACCTTTGAGTGTCCATGAAGTGTATATGTATCCTCACCTTCTCATGTCTCAAAAATTACATGCTTCCCATTCTTCTCATCTCCAACCATAGAGAAATAGAATATGCTTCCCATTTATCTGTGAAAATGGACGACCAAGCATGTGGACATAGATTAGTGCCTCTTACTAGCAGGCTTTAATGGATGCGCGCATGCATATCGAGCGTGAAATGGAACGATTTATGATTTGTGAAAGGGAGACAAAGACGAAAGCTTTCTGCCTGGGTCATCAGCCTAAAACAGTATGTATTGCATTACTTTTTCCCAATAAAATATTGAACTTTGGCATACGTTTTTATTTTGTATTGGCTTAGTAACTTCATTTGATAAATTGTAAAATATTTGAGATTTAAATTAATTATCGTGAAGTTTCTTCGTTGATTATCTTTTGTAGGACCCAAAGGAGATAGCCAAATCAGGGACTAGAGATGGTTAAACAATATGGTATGGCATTATTTATCCTATCTAATGGCCTCCTCTTTTTTTTTTTGCTAGAGTTTCGGTCTTCTATTATTGTTAAGTAAAAATTTCTATGTAGGAAATTAAAACAATGAGAGATTTAAAGAGAATGTGTCTTGAAACAGACGCATCAACTTAATTGATACATTCGTGTTGTATATAATGTTATCTTTTCCCTAAAACTCGCTAATCTTATCATGTAGCTTTTGGGGTTTTATATCTTTTTTATTGATACTAGATTTTTGATTTAATTATCTTATTCCTCATAACCACCAAGTATGGCTTCAATATAACTATATAGTATTTTCCAAATAACTTTCTATAAGTCGTTACATGTGCAAACCTTTTTAACAATTGGATTTGGCACATAGGCTCATTTTTTTTGTTTTGCTTTAATCAGAACTATATGTTCAGGACATGGAGCTAGGGGTGTGAGTTAACACGCCATCAATCCAACACAAAATTTTTAGGTAGGGTTTAGTCTAAATGGACTCGGGTCAGTTTAATATTGGTGGTCCCAATTCTTATCAATTCAATTCAACTTATTAACATAATTAATTTCAGTTTGCGGAAAACAACCAACCGGTTGAACATAACAACACAATACTTGTTAAATAAACTACATACAATGAAAAAAAATTATAGAACTTACTAGGAGTTGAATTTTTTGTCTGCATCATTTTTAACTCTATATTACATTTTAAAAATCTATGTTATAAAGCTTTGTATATATACAACATAGTTTTATAAATGTCGAAATATCACACAGTTATATAAAGTATCCAACGGTAGTTTTATAAACTTATTCAAGGTACTCAAGAACTCATGGATACTAAATAATTTATAACTAAATATTAGGTTGTTGCTTCCTACATACTTAATATCACGATAATGAATCGTCCATAAATGCCATACACGCACCACAAACACCAACAACAACTTTGAGGCAACAAAACAAACGCACCCGCAACAACGTGCGGGCATTCCCACTAGTTCATACGAAGAGAGGAGCAGCCAGAAGTGTTGATCGAGCAAGAAGGGTTTTGAAGGGGAGAAGGTCCCGGGCACGTTAAAGATTAATATTCTAGGAGCCTCGGTTTGATTTAGTTTTCATTTATTTTCTTTATAGACATGGTTAAAAACTATAATTAATTTATTTGTGATGATGTTTCTAAAGATTTTGAGCTAAACCTTTTATTTGTGACTTGGGATGATGAACTAGATTATGGTTTTTAATTAAAGACTTGTGTTTTCCGTTTTGGATGTGTTGGGTTACATGATTTAATTTTTATGTTTGATTTTGAATATTTGTATGCTGGCGCTTTGTGATTTGATTACTTGTTTGTTGGTTTTGATGTTCTAGGCATATAGGAATATCCCCTAGATCTAGAAATCATTCTAGTTTGATTAACTTTTGTTGTCGAGCTAGTTCTTGCAGTTAGGAATAGCGCAAGTTTAACAGGTTTTTAAAATCAATTAGCTAAGGTGTGCAATCCCTTCCCGAAGGTTAGGAATATAATTCGGGATTGCTAGGTTGACTAACTAGGCATTGTTTGGTAGTTTGGTTATCGCTGGGGCGAGACCGGTTACTTATTCGTGTTTAGAGTTTTCCTAGGATTTCATTCGTATTAGTTAAGTCTGCTTCACAGTTTGGGAGTTTTCGATCCAAGAGTGGTTGATTAAAGGATTACTGTGGGATTTGGTTTCGCTGGGGCGATCCACTTTCATTTTAGCATCTCAATACTTGTCCCGCCTTGAGTCTAGTCGACTATCCTTGACAGGAGGTTTATTAGGTGAGAACAGGGTCTCCAATCGGATTACATAGGTCAGCTTTTATAACCAGAGTCTACGGATTCTACCCAGGTTACCAGTTTTCTCCTCATTAGAGTTCCAACTCAGTTTGTCAGCTTTCGTTTATTTTCAGTCTCTTAGTTTAATTAGTAATTTAGTTTTAATTAGTTTATTTTTAATTTCAGTTTAAATCCCCCAATCAATCAATTTGATAATAATAATATTTTATCAGGTAATTCATTAGGAGTAATTTCAAAAGTGTTAGATAAAGTCCTTAGGTTCGATACCTGGTCTTGCCTACTTGCTACTTGCGATCGGTACACTTGCCGATAGTGTGTGGTTTTAGAAGAGTCTAGGATTTTAACTTGGTTAATTTATTTATATACTTATTTACACACATCAGTAGGTATTACCTGGTTTCTTCCTTGCTTGAGCTCATTGTGTTTGAAATGGAACGTGAAATGGACCAATTGGAAGTGGTGATAGTGAGTGTTTGTTTGTGTGAGATATGTGAGTTAAATGTGTCTCTCTCTCTCTCTTTCTATATATATATATAGGGTTGGGTTAAAATAAAAACCCTTATGAGTTGTGAAAACCTTAGAAACCCAATACTAACCATTGATCTTCATTGATCAAAGGCTGATATTCATCCATGAATATAATAATAATATAACATATAAGCTTAAGGTGGAGAGGGCAATTTAGTAATGTTGCACAAAAAGTCTCTTTTGAAAGAGATATACGAATTCATGCAGACATGTCAATCACTATTCACCTGACAACCCTCTTCACCAGCTTTGTAAATTGTTTAATACAAACTTTTCTTAAGAATACCAAACAACTTCTTCTCTCTCATTAAATTCAAACACAACACACTCTCTCATTATCATCACATGCAAATCTTCCATCTCATTCAAACACATCCGATTCTGTAAGATGTTATTTCTTTGTAACTGATTTAAATTGTTTCTTACAATCAATTACTAACATATTAGTTGTGTTGTTTAACAGATTTGAGACTTGGTTCAGGAGCTAGGGTTTATGATGAAACAAAGATTAAAGGCGTTAACATTATCAAAAGGAGTCGATCAAAAGGATAAAAGGTATTAAAAGTATTATATGCCATAACCCCTAAATTTTTAATCATTTTGATGAAGGATTGCTATGTAGGCTAAGACAATAATTTAAAATCAGTTTACAAAACGTAAATCGTTGAAATTTTTTATGTATATGGTTTTGAGTTATACTTTAGAAATTTTATTTATTTTTATTTTTTTTTGTAAAACACATATAGAATATAGTGGAAGACAAAAGGAAGAAAAATTGGGGTTAAAAAACATGGGGTTTGGCTTTTGATATTGATGTTAGAAACAGGGTTTTTTTTTGATTGTTTAAGCTACACTTGTAAGAAAAGATGTTTATACAAAAATTATAAAAATGTAACAGATTTCATGTAGTTAGCACATAACCTATCTTTGGAATAATTTTGGTGAACGATTTCAATCTAGGAATCTACATTTGGTATAAGGTTTTTTATTACCAATTAGATAGCAGATTTTAAAAATCAAATCTAAAGTTATTAAATGTGGAGGGAAATTTTTCATTAAGATGGTTTCTATGTGAAGTGCTTACATTATAATTATTTTGTAAAAACAGATACAAAATATATGCTTGTGTATCAAATTTTTTTTGTTTTGATACAACATATATCTTTAATATTTGTAGAAAATATTCGTTTAACAATGAGATAAAATAATTTGATAGAAACAAAAGGTTAAGGTGACCATAATATCTAATAAGAGTGTTACACAAAATTATATAACTGCACTTTTTTCTAAAAAATTACAGGAGAGTGGATGAAATCAGAATCATGAGAAGAGGTAAGCCTGCTTAACTTTATAAGGAACATATAAGGTAATATGATTGACAAAACAAACGGTTTAAAGTAATAATGGCAACCTTCTATGAATATGATTCAGTTAGAAAAAGCCCTCGTATACTAAGAAATAAGTTAAAAAGAAATTCAAACACATTGGAAACTGCCGTAGTGCTTGACGATGAGCAGGAAGCAACGGCTCTGAAGAAAGATTTGCGTAAAAGACGGAAGTTAATAGGTAAGGTGGTTAAAGATGTTCAAGGACAAAAAAAATGTTAATATATAATTTTAGACTTATTATAAAAATATATAATTGACTCAGGTTATGAAGATGATAACTCGGATTATGAAAATGCAAAGACGGATGCAAAGACAGACTATAAGATAGTATCAGGAAGAAAATATCAGAAAAAGGGTAAGGCATTGTATATGTTGATTCTGAATAATATTTTTTTTTAAAATTAGCTTCTTCTTCAAAAAAACAAATTATTCACATCTATCTGGGAAAAACAGATTCTGAAGGAAGGTCCTCAGATTGTAAAATAATATCAGGAAAAAATGAACAGAAAAAAGGTATATAGTATTTTGTATAGCATTACTTATAAAAAGATGTTATGTTTTATAGAAAATAGTAACGTTTGCTCTTTGAACACAGGGTTGGAATCAAGATCTTCCGATTGTAAGATAGTATCAGGAAAAAATCACAAGAAAAAAGGTATATGAAATTTATTTATTCATTAAGATATTAACGTTTCTTAAAAAAGGATATTACATTTTCAGTAAAAAAATGTATGTTTTGCCACAGTTTCAGAAGGCAGGTCGTCGGATTGTAAAATAATATCATCATTAAAGGGGAAAAAATGTTAGATAGTCTATTTACCTTATTTGCATAAGTTTTTTAATACTAACAATTGATTACTGAAAAAGCATGTTGTTCAAACAGGAAAACGTCGAAGCGTGGTGAAGTTTGCATTAACAACCTCAAAAAAGAAGAAGGGTAAAGGTAAGGAGTTAGTATTAAAAACTACTTTCAGGTATTATACATATGATTGGAAAAGAATCGTAGGATAAAGTTTGCACTAACAACCTCAAAACAACTCTCGGTAGATCAAATAAATTGGAAAAGAATCGTAGGTTATGGAACATTGCACGCTATTCAGTTTCATGTTATCGTATCACATGTAGTTATGTAGTACGAACTAAAAACTCCATCCCTTTGCATGCATAGGAATGAAGAACAAAATGGACGATAATGAAGATGGGCTGGACAAGGATGTAATGGAAAAAAAGTCGGGTAGGAAAACAAATGATAAAAGGGCAGCTAAAGTAGATATGGTGGGCAGCGATGAAGTGAATAAGAAGTTGGGTAAGAAAAGGAAAAGGAAAGAAGGTGAAAAGCAAAGGGGGGCAGAAAGTAACACAGATTTGGGGGAAGACGGGCAGGTTAGGGGGAAAATGAGTGACTGGTTTGGTATAACAACACGTTCATCACCGCTACAGTTTTTTAAAGGCATTGCCGCATTGCAAGAAGAGCAAAAGAACGCTGTAAGACGTATGGGTTTTGGAAAATTATTGAAATTTAAGGTGGATGGGGTACCGGCTAAACTAGCACATTATGTGGTTGATCGGTTTAAACCCAAAAAAATGGAAATCCGAGTACCGAGTGGTAAAATAAAAATAGATAAGGAATCAATTCATCAATTACTGGGGATACCATGTGAGGGGATAAAATTGCATCAAGTGGAGGAAATGGAAGATAAAGAACTTGAGTTACAAGAATGGAAAAATAGATACCCGGGCCGTTTTGTCGCTCCAACAGAGATTGTAAAAAACATACAAACTGCCGAAGATGAGGACAGTTTCAACTTCAGAATGGACTTCCTAATGCTGTTCCTTGCAGTTATGGTGGAATGTCATCAACAAGGAAGATGTAAGCTGAAGATCCTACACAAGTTGAAAGCTGATACGTGTTTGAAGGACATAGACTGGTGTGATTACATAGTTGAAGCAATGAAAAAATGTAAACGGAAGTGGAGAAGGTGTGACAGCAGCAAGACATTCGCTGGACCACTCACTATTCTAACGGTATGTGTTTCTAATGTCTCTATATTAAACGTTAACAAGTTTGCTTTGAGTTTTGCCTTAATGTTTTCGACAATATCAGTTGTCTGTGGTGAATCGCATGAAGGGATGACATACATTCATTTAATTCAGTTGCATTTATCTAACAAGTAATAGATACATTAATATTGTCCCATTATTGAGATGCAAATACATATGTTAGATAGGTTGATATTTGTAAAGATATTATCTAATCAAACAATAACAGATTGTGCTGTGTGTATTACACATTGTAGTTGCTTTACGTTGAAAGTATAGAATGCAAAGGGATGGGGTTGGTAGACTCATTGGTACCAATTGAGTATTGGAGCAAGAATAACCTGAAAAAGAGAGAGAGATGCTGGAAATCAAAGGGGCTGGGTTTGCACAGGAAAGTTGAGGAATTTTGTGCAGGAAAAAAAATCCATTGCTGATGACAATGATAATAATATTCCGCCTTTGGTGATATCAGTAAGTTGATTTAAAATAAAGTTGCAGTAATTTATGATATGATGGTTTTCCAAAAAAAATTACAAACACTTGTAAAATTTATGCAGGAAGAGATAAGGCAGATAGGATGCATGATAGATGCGGTTATTAAAGACAAAGGAAAAATTGAAAAAAAGATTAAGGCAGTGTATGATAAAGAACCAGCCAACGAAGATGTGTTGACATTAGTTGCAAGGTTTGATTCGGTGTTTGAAGATGGTTTGAAAATAAGAGAAAAGGAAGCTGGTGTTGTTAGTAAGGCAGCTGAACAAATAAAGAAGGTATTAAGTAGTCTATCAAATGAGGAAAACATGGATGACATAGCTGATGACAATGAAGGTTAGAAAACCGTTAGTAGTCCTATATACTATATACATAAAATTTTCATAGATCTTATTATTAATTTGTTATTAAATTATTATATGAAGATGGTTATGGATGTGGAGATGATGTCATGGACGATGTAGAAGAAACACCTGTTGCAGAGAAACATAATCTCATGGACGATGTCGGAAGCGGTAAGCTTAGATGTTGGGTGTTACATTTTATATACAAAACCTGTATATTATATTCATGTTTTGATGTAGGAAAAAATAAAATGACAAAAACAGGGCATAATAAACAGAGTGGGCTGGTCTCTAAAGTAATGGAAGTTGGTGATGTTAACGACGTTATTGAAAAAGATGTTTCAGGAATAATTACAAATGAGAAAAGCATTGAAGTAACCAAAAACAAATTAAGAAAACAAAGAAGGTAAAGCAAACATTTGCCAATAAGTTACATGTTTTAGTTGTAGCAAATACGATTTCTTTAAATAAAAAAACTAAAGATTATTATGTTTAGTAGGTGATGTTGAAACTATGGAAATGGGAGGTACAGCCTCGGGAGCTACAAAATACAGAGCTACAAACACCACAGAAATCAAAGAAGGTAAGTATGTTGTTTACAATTATGTTAAAAAATGGAACTTCGTTAAAAAGAAAAGCAGCTTAAGGTTATTATTTTTACTAGGTGGTTTTGAACCTATGGCAAAGAGAAATATTACTATTGATGACAGTCCAAGCTTTAGCCTAGGATTAAGAAAAATAGGAGTCAAAAACCACGTTGTCGAACCAGGTAAGTACTACTGATTAAAGATATTTAATAATGATCTGATTCTGTCAACATAAAAACTTATGATGTTCATGTGCAAATGTGGTTATTTATGACCAAATAGGCTTTAATGAGGTGCCTCAAAACATTAATGAAGCTGTTGCTGATTTAGATGTTACAAAGGAAGGCAACAGCGTAAAGCGAAATGCAACTGAAACCAAAAAAGGTAAAAGTGTGGCAATACATGAACATGAAAAAAAAGCATATTGATTGTAAGTAAAATAAAAACTTCTAAAAAATAGATTATATGGTAGGTGTTGTTGAATCCATGGACAAAGATAGCCCTACGGTAGACGAATGTCCGACTTTTAGCCTTGGTTTAAGCCAACTGGGAGGAAAAAAACAGATGGAAAATGCAGGTTAGTAATATTAAATATGTAGTAGAATAAAATGTTTGAAGGTGATGTATAACTAAAAAAAAATTATGGTGGAAATGCAGGTAAAAGGTGGGACAATGAAGACCAAATCTATCATAGTGCATTTATACCTGCGTATATGTTTGAAAAAGAAAAGAAGCAAAATATGGCTGAAAATAGTGGCTCGGGTGGAAATGTGAATCAAAGAAAAGGTATTGATGTAACAATTTTTGGGAAAACATATATTAAAAAATATACAGATTTACGGGCAAACGATTTTTAATATTATTACTATTTTTTAGGAAACAAGGAGAAAGAAAAAACAAATGTTTGTGACCCCAAAGTGGTGGGGACCATAGATGATTGGGATGGCCCTGGATTTAGTATTGGGTTGACGCCGGCTGAGAAGAAAGCGGTGGATGAGAAACAAAAACGTAAGATAATAATACTATTGAAGGCAGTTGAAAATAACATTTGTAAAATAACTATGCTAGCATCTTATTTAATATGTGTTGTTTGTAAAAGTACTTGCCCATAGCTATTGACCCAAATGTTTGTGACCCAAAATTGGTAGGATCCGTAGCTGATTGGGATGGCCCTGTATTTAGTCTTGGGTTGACACCGGCTGAGAAGAAATCGGTGGATGACCAACAAAAAGGTAACATAAATAAAACTTTTAAAACCTGTGCAAAATAACATAAAAGTTTTAATATGTTTAGTTTCTAAAATTACATATATACAGCTGTTGAATGTGATGATGCGCTGAAGGAAAATGACCCGGAGGCACTTGACAGACACCGAAAGAGTTGTATAGAAAAAATGGAAAAAGCTAGAAGGAACCCATTCCGAGAAGAAGGCACTAACAGAAAACAAACTCTAGGTGTGGACATAACATCTGAAATAACAAAGAGAGAAAAAAATGTTTGGGATTTTATATTCGACAATGAGGACGTCGACGGTGCTAATGTCGAAAACAAAAAGGCAAAACTCAAAGGAAAATTGTAAGCTTTTATTTACAGTTTTAACATTATTGTATTATAGTATTCTAATGATATAATATACCATATAGTAATAATTGTTTCTGTTTACATTGTGTGATGGTAACAGGAATGTTCAACAACAATGCGGATCAAGCAAGTTATCAGACGGGGATGAAAGACCAGAAAAGAATTCAGACCTGTAAGTGTAGATGTAAAACAAAATGTATTCTTGTTAGTTAATGTTACAAAACAAATATTAAACGTTTCAAATGCACATGTGTAGTGAGATACTTTTTAGGAGCACCTACGATGTTGAAGCTAATAGGGGATGGTTTAAAAGCTTAGCGCCAAAAACAAAGGTTATTGATGAAATCATTAACTGTTGGGTGGAAGTTTTGAACCTTGAAGAAAAATACAAAGCACCGGGTTCCAAACGAAGGCTGTTTGTTGGCACTAAGGCAATTGTAAGTATTAAGAAAATAAAACAGTTTCTTTTTTACCCTTTCTTTATGAAGAAGTTGAAATAAAATTTTTTTTGTTATCCAATAGATTGATTGGATGCTAAATGCTGAAAATACCACTGAGAAAGAAAGAACGGATAAGTTCATCAAAAACATGAAGGCAGCAGTGTACGACAATGAAGAACTGGTGGACCTAAAATGTTTTGACTTGGTTCTCTTTCCAATAGTGGAATTTGAGCATTACTACTTGATCGTGTTCGACTTGAAGAATGCCAGAATTCGAGTGATTGATAATTGGGGTGACTTATACCCCTTGGTTCGGTTGCATGATAACAAGGAATACTTTTCAAAAGACTCGGCTTTTAAAGTGGTAAGTAAAATATAAATATTTGAAAACTAAAAGACATAAATGTTACAACAAAAAAGTGCAAATTAACCTTATCTGATTTTAATCTGTTTACAGAAACATTTGTTTGTTAACTATCTGGATCATGTGAAACATCCGAAGAGTGATGAACTCAGCGTGGCGCAAATCACCAAAGAGAACATCCCCTGGTCAACAAAAAGCAATTTGCACGATTGTGGTGTTTTTTTAATGCGCCATATGGAAAAATATATGGTGTAGGTGAACCATTTGACTGTGGGTTTAGTAAGCATGGCCAAAGAAAGTTAGCAGAGCCGCGGAAGCTGAGAACAAAGTATGCTGCACATATTCTGCTTTCGGATGCAAATGTTCTTAAGGAAAAAATTATCGTTAAAGCACAAGGGCAGTAGAGTTGTAATATGTTGGGTTGGGTTGTTAGCTGGGTTGTTAAAAACAATTACGTTAAGGGTCTGTTTTGTTTAAACTATGTGTGTGTAATGGTGTGACTTTGAACTAATTTTGCTGCTGTTGAAAATGTAACTATGTTACAAGAATAGCAGTATTTTGAAGGCAGGAATGAGTTTTGCTCAAAATGCCTGGTGGTATGTAGGGGTTTGGTATGTAGGGTCTTGGTATGTAATGTTAATGTTAAGTTCTATTAGGATGTTGTGGTGTTAATGTTAATGATATATTTTCAGTTTATAATATGTTGATTCCTTTTAATAATAATATGTTACTCATACATATTATTGTCACATAGACCCTGTCACATAGTCACATATTCTGATTATAAATGTAACATAAATGTAATGTTTTATTATAATGCATGTATTTTTGTAAGAAAGTATAAAGAATGTTACATTTTTGGGTTACATATCACAATTATTTCAATAGTATAAATAAATTATTAGTAAAACAAAAAAAAACTAACTGACAACACTAGCCATTTTTTTATTATTTTTTCTCCATCAAGTAAAAGGACAGCTTTGTCACTATGTGAGTATTTAACATGCACCATAACAAAGTTACCAAAGTATCCCATTCCCACCACACCTATGCATTTGAAAAATCTACAAAAATGGCTTCCACACCAAGCACACCTCCAGAGGATGTCTTCCAAAACAGAAACTTATACCCAATCGATTATTATCTTAACTCTCCAAATCATCCTCCTGTTGAAGCTGCTGGACATGTTGTCCCTGTCCACCCTGATAACAACCTCCCTCAACCTTTGCCACAGGATCCTTTGGTAGTAAACAATCATCTAGACCAAGCAAGACAGGCAGAAGCCGAAGACATGTTGTCACTGTTCAAGGTTCTACATCCTGAGGTTAACAATTACCAGGAGGTATTAAGCGGAGAGAGCCAAGTGAGTGCCGAGCGATACAGTCAAACACAAAGATTGGGAGAGGAAGTTAATGATAATGATGACTTTGATTGGAATATGGCCTATGACCTCATATACCCCGAAGAGAACAATGAAACGGTTGGAAGAGTTATAAATGAAGAGTGCTACGAACCATCCGATGATGATTACACACAGCCGCAACATTACACACCGGAGTGGGCACAAAGTTACGAATCAGACCCTGGTGAAGAGTATGCGGATTGGACGTACGGAGCGGCAGACCGAGAGATGGAGTGGGAATGGGAGAGGCGTGATCCATGGGAGGATGAACGCGGGACGGATTCTGAATGTTCCTTTGATTCGATTTTCAGTTACTAGACGTTGTTTTAGTGGTAACGTGTAATGTTAATTAATGTAGTCATGTTAAATTACATATTGTGTAATACTTAGTGTTGGCAACTAGTGTTATGTTTAATTAGGTATTTAATCATGAACTTATAATGTTAACTAATTTAGTAATGGTAATTTACATATTGTGTAGTAGTTAGTCTTAGCAAGTAGTTTTTAATAAGACCTTTAAGATGTTACTACACTTGTAACATGTGTAGTAAAGTAATATTAAATTTTAAGGAAAAATAGATGACGAAAAAAAACCAAAATAAAAAGTCAATAATATTTAGAAATAAAAAAATACATCATCAATATCAATGACCTACCAAAAAAGTAAAAAGATGTCAAAGTGTCAAATAGTATGGGAAAAAAGCATTTTTGTGTCATAGGATACTAGGGGGTAGGATGCTAATATTTAAAATAAAAAAGTACATGATCTTTATGTACAAAAATCTCAAGTAAAATAAGAACATCGTTGAAACTTTTTATTATGGACAAAAAAAATGGTGACTAAAATTAATTGTTCAAAATGTGAGAAAGTGATTTATAGGGTGATTTATATATTGTAGCAGGGGGTTTGTAGCAGGTTTCACAACGTGTATCTCAAGCAATATGAAAAGTTTTTATGAAAAGTTTTTGTAGCACGTATTATGTCAAGCAATATTTATGTTTTTGATAACATGGGTTGATAACATATTTTGATAACATATTTTTGATAAAATATTTTAAAGTTTTATTATGTCAAGGAAATTACATTCTTGGGTAGAGTATGAAAAAGTGTGACAAAGTGTTCTCAACTTTATGTAACATCAAAACATCAACCTTGATGTAAAACTTTTTATATTATATTTGTAGATTTAAAAGGCTAAGAACTACTTAATAACACCTACATAATATATTGTAATTTTCTATGGACAAAATCTATAGTAAATCTTCTGATCACCTGTGAGAATAAGGACAAAATTATCCAGCAGTTCCTCCCAACGGCTCTCGAAAGTAGATGGCTTGATATACACATTCCAGACCAAACGATGTATGCACTGCCTAAAATTTGTGTTCTGTAACAAATCACCTGCAATCTGGAAAAAATGTAAAAAATCAGTAAAAAAAAATCAATTCCAAAAACAGAAGCTTGAAAACTGTTAAATTATAAGAATTTATTACCTTGACAGGTAACTTCTTCATGATATGCCACATACAAAGACGGTGGCGAGACTCGGTAAACACTTGTAGTATTGCTTGTCTCATGGCCGGGTCTTGATCAGATACGACCAAAAGTGGCTGTTTTCCGTGGGCTTTGAGAAACGATTGGAGCAACCATTTATAAGAATCAATGGTTTCATTAAACAGAAGGCCCGCACCGAAAGTTACGCACTGCTTGTTATAATCCACACCGGTAAATGGAACAAAGATCATGTTGTACCTGTGTCGGATAATATATAAAAGTAAGTTATCAAAAAGCCATATATGCTAATAATATATGTAAGTAGGCTGGAAGTAATAAAAAAAATTCAGATATGAAAGTAAAATGATAGAATATACTAACTTATTGGTTTGATAAGTGGCATCAAATGCGACAACATCACCGAAAACCTTGTAGTTCAGCTTCGAAATTTCATCAGCCCAGAACACAGAAATAAGTTGACCATCTTGAACAACAAAGTCATAAAAGAATTCCGGTAAACTATCGAAACGATCACGGAACCGGTCCAAAACTAACTGAGAATCTCTTTCACCGATATAAATTCTCAATTTTTGGCTGAAGTTTTTGAAGTCCGCAGGTGTACCATGGACATTATGATGCCCGCCCTTCATTGCAACATAGCAGCTGTGAGCTTTAACAGGACCAATCTTGTTGAGGCTCATTTGATGAATGAACTGCTTAGCGAAAAACTAAGCTTCCTACCAAACTTTGTAAGATCACGGTTATGATTATCAACAAAACCATGGTTATGCTCCTCTACAAACTTCTGAACAACACAGCGGCCAGTTTTCTTGCAATGCATAACACAAATGTGTGCATTGCAATCACTGAGTGTAAAGGTAGTTTGACGAAATTTCATTGAGTCATCACATAAGGTGTCAAATGTACGCTTTTTTTGCGGTTTACCAGATTTGTTACAACGATAATACTTATGCGTTGCAACACCATTCCAGACCTTGGATTGTCCTTTCCTAACAGAAAAACCAGCTTCTTGGGCATAAAGGGCATACAGGTTATACGCATCTTCCCAATTGTCAAATGAACGGCCAAGGATTGGAGTATACTTCAAATCAACATTTGGAGTCCACATACGGGTACCATTAGGAGTTTGAAAGACATAAAAATGCTGCTGTTGGATTTCTATAAAAACGAAAAAGATTAGTCATGTTGAACTATTAATCTATAGTATGATGATAAAAATTTTAAATAAAAAACAAACATGTGATGGGATATCATTAATAAAAATGATTCTTTTGGGAAAAAAAGAATTAACTAGGTGGCTACCCTTAACAAGGTTTTCATCAGATTACTTGACTAAAAAATAAGGTTAGGGAAAATCTAACAAAGTAATAATAGACAAAAACTAACCACACTAACAAAGTAACAAATAGACAAAATCTAAGCATTACATTATCCTGTTTTAGGTGTAGCTAGCTTCCATTTCACAAATAATAAAAAAACAAATGCTGAAAAGGGACAAATCAACTACAAATAATATCTAAGATAGAACTTTATATAATTTTCCAACAAAGGTAACATGGGTAAGGTAACCACTACGAAAACAACAACAAAAAAGAAGTATAGATTATCTAAGAAACATTGTAAACATAGGGTACTATAAAATTACAAATAAAGTCTATACAAATAAATAAACCCAAAACTATAACATTGGTAAAGTACTTTTGCATGCTATTAGTGGAGATTTATCAACATTTGTACAGAAATTGTTCTTAATGTCTATCAAAGTAGAAAAATGCATAAAACATCAGAAAAAAGATAACATCATACAATAATACAAACCTATAACCAAGCCATGTAACAAACAGTATAACTATAGTAAAATACAAGAAAATTAAAACTAAAACATTGGTAAAAGTACTTTTGCATGCTAATCGTGGAGATTTATCAACATTTGTACAGAACTTGTTGTTAATGTAGACAAAAGAAGGAAAATGCATAAAACATCACAAAAAAGAGAACATCATACAAACATAAAACTAGGCCATGTGTATAAGACATATAACTAAGCCATGTAACAAACATTATAACTATACTAAAATACAAGAAAATTAAAACATACATACAGAGTGTAACTACAATATATAACAACATTTGAGACACTAACAATAAAAAGGGAGAATAGAAAAACAAACACCAACTGAAGATGTATTGCAAGAATATACAAAAAAAAAATGAAAAAAATACCCGGACCGTCTTCAGCAGCGAAACCATCATGAACATGAGTACCAGATCTGTTAACTACGGGGCTGTTTCCTGAAAAAAAAAAAACAATAAAACATGAACAAAAAAGAAACATCTTCAGTCTAATTATGTGTAAAAAAAAAAGTAAAACAGGGTGAAGAATATTAAATACCTGACAGATGAAGAACAACAGAAATTGGATCTTCATTTAATTCAAAACAATGATCCAAGTTGTGTGGGACGAGGCGTGTGGGAGAGCCGAAATCACTGTCATCATCCATAAATTCAGGTGGTGTTGGTAGATTGGAAACACTTTTCTTTGAGGGAGCCATTAATATATCTCCATTAATGTGGATGGAAGGAGGGAAGAATAATGGAAAGGGGGGTTGTTGAGAAGATGCATTCAAATGAGATACTTATTGAATGAGATGAAAATGTGTATATCGATACATAGTACAAAAGAAGATCTGCTTTCTTGGAATGAATGTCTGCACAAAAGCATGGCTGTCAGGAATAGAAATATGTCAAAGTATGTTGGTCAGATCAAAGAAAGTCTAAGGAAAATGTGGGACGATCTTGCCCTTGGTCCAATTGATGGAGATGGTATAACGTGGACAAAGGAGGACCATGGGATGGGTTTTCAGGGTTTGCACAACTCACATGGGTTTTCACTAGATACATAGCCTATATATATATAGGGTAGGTTAGTTTAAATTTAATTTATTTCATAATTTTAAAAAAACAGTCGTTACAATTATAAAAAAAAAAAGGAAGCTTTAAACGGTCAATGGGCCCCACTACTTTCCTAGCGGACGCGTTCGCGCAAGCAAATCGGACAACCTCCATATTAACCCCTCCAATGGTTACCCCGGCCGCATGCCTTCGTTTGGATTCCGGACGTGTTTTTCCTACCATTGATGCTCTAAGGTGGGTTGGATTTCCAGACCCATCACATCATTCCAGTCCCGTGCCTAAGAAAAATACATTTTTTCATTCAACGCTAAACCAATCTAAACCTCCACCTAACACAACACTTTTATATTAAAGTATATTTAAAAAAAATGGTCTCTGTGGGGGGATCATACATTGGTCCAATTGAGGTCCGCTGCACCGGACCGGATGAGTCCACCTCACCACCTACAACACCCGTCCGTTTTTGAATCCCGAATTCCGAAGGTCCGGACAACCGTATTAGAGATGCTCTAACAATTGTTCACCCGAAGGTGAATATTATCATCAACTGATTATACCCATTATAAAATCTAATTTTGTATGTCTAAAGTTTCTCCGAATATATGCGACTATTCTAATAAATTATATATGCAACCCCTGAAGAAACCTCATCTTGCTTCGTAAGTGCATTCTTCTTATGTTTTAGACTTCATGATCTTCCAATTTGTTTTTGTAGTTGCTAAATGAGCTTGTTTGAGATTTGGTTATTGTTGGTTATTTCACATAGAGACGATTTTTTTTTACGCCACGCTTGATCACGGTGTTCATATATCCGCCTCGTCGACTATCAATCTTACTACCTATTTGGCTATTCCATTGTAGATTGGGGAGGGGTGACTTGTTCATGCTATATTATACATACTAGTATTTTACCCGCCGCCGCAACACGCGGCGGCACACGACGGATGAAGCTGTGTGTTACCGTCACGCAATGCCGTATGTTACCAGCCGTACGTTGTCACGGCACGCGGTGGACTGGAACATGGGAAAAAAACGGTGGGCGGCAGACGATTCGTAAACACAATACGTCAATACCCCAAAGACAGTATCAAAACTGAAACCGAAGACCACACATATATCCAACTACATATGAATCTACAAATGTATGACTTCATGAAGGCTATAACATTTCAAGCTTTTGTCAGCCCAAGATGAGATACCAAATTAACTTGGCCCACATCAATTATAACACATCTAGTATTCTGAAACATGACAAACCCCATTTACGTTTACCTAGCCCCTTTTCCGCCATTCCCTCCACAATAGTTCCCTTTCCCCATAACAAAATCACTCTAAAATCTAAATACACCAGCGCTGGCTACCCCTCGGCTAGCCTAAACCACCTCTAACGGTACATCCTCTGTGTCCCCTGCCTCCGGTAACGATCCATCACGTCTCTCTTTCTCTTTAAAAACCGGTTACCGCCACCTGGAGAGGTCGTAAATCAACCGGAAAGTTGAAGGTGTGGAAGATTTTGTCTAAAGGAGGTCAAAAGGTTGCCGACGATTAGAAGTAAACCGGGGGACGGCATCTCGAAAATTATTCGACGACGGAGGGTTTTTCCGGCTGCGGTGACGAAGACGGACGTCGGTGCTTGGTGTGAGTATGATGGTGGTGAAGACACATGTGAAATAGAAGAAGAAGCTGGGCAAACACAGCCTCAAACCAGAAAAGGAAACCGGCAACTAGCTGTGCCGGTCACGTACACCTTTAGGCTGTGAACTGCCAGAAGAACTCCAACGCTGGAGATGCGGACACGTAGCTAAGAATAAGAAACGTGAGAGCATTCCAACCGTCGAGATAGCTACAGTGGCTTATGTGAGATAACCGAAACTTGGTTTTTAATATATACTATATATAATTTGTTGAGCTGGTATTGGTTTCATGAGGAGGTATCCGGTCCCACGGCCGGTTATGAGGGGGTGCGGGGAGCTCTCGGCTCGGGCCCAATTTCTAAAGGGGCACTTTGAGCTGAGACGAGTGTTTTTTCTTTCTGCAAGTATTTTCTTTTTGTTTTCATCCCAATAAAAATCTCATTTTGAACATCACTGGATATAAACGCAAGAAGGTGAAGAGTAGATAAGGAAGAAGATGACTCATACATGAAAAACTAGATTGGAAGGACACGATCGAACTAAAAAAAGTTAAAGTGTGTTACTTAAGATTTATGTTGTGGTGCAACAATTGTGTAGCCTTTGCAGTACATTTTAATATAGGAATAATGGAAATAAATAATCCCAACTATTGACTATTGGCCAATAACAGTCCCAACTACGAAAATTACCAATAGTGGTCCCAACTTTCGACATATTGGAATATAATGGACCCAAACTAACAGAGGTCTAACTCCGTTAGTATGATGCTGACGTGACATCCTAGGTGGCAAAATGATCCTACGTGGCATTCTACGTGGCATCCTACGTGGCGTGTCACGTCAGCACCACACCTACAAACCTACATTTCCATACCGCCAATCTTTCACAAGTTCACTCTACCTATGCCAAAGCCTTTGTTGATTCTAATTGGTTACATGCCATGCAGACTGAGTTTACTGCGTTACAGGAAAATGGAACTTGGGAATTGGTTCCCAGATCTACTAAGCGACCTATCATTCGGTGCATGTGTCTTTATTGCCATAAATTCAGGTCTGATGGGTCTTTGGAAGAGTATAAAAGCACGTTTGGTGGTTAATGCGATTCTCAAACAGTGGGTATCGATTGTTAAGACACTTTTGGCCTAGTTGTTAAATCCGCTACTATTAAGATAGTGTTGTCTTTAGTCGTTTCATGCTCATGGCCCATACATCAATTGGATGTTAAGATTGATTTCTTACGTGGACATTTAAATGGAACAATCTTTATGCATCAACCACCAGGGTATGCTGAAAAAAAGTACCCTAACTTTGTGTGCTGGTTAAAGAGACTTTTATATAGACTAAAACAGGCACCTCGTGCATGGTATACAAGGTTTGCAAGTTACATTACATTACATGGTTTCAAAAGCAGTGCCTACGACAATTCTTTATTTATCTTTTAGCATGACCTATCTAACATTGCTTATTTGTTTCTTTGTGTGGACGACATTGTTTTAACGACATCTAATGACACTTTACTTCATGATCTTATTCGCACTCTCTGAAGAGAATTTGCTATGAGTGGTATGGGCCGCTTACATCATTTTCTCGGAACTAAAGTGGACCAACATAAACCTAGTATTTTTCTGTCTCAACAGTAATACGCAAAAGATATTATTGCCCCCTACCTCTATGTCATCCTGCAAACCGTTTACCACACCGATTGATTTATCATCCAAACTTAGTGCCTCCAATGGACCCCAGTTTTTTATCCAACTTTACACAGGAGTCTCGTCGGTGCCCAAGAGTACCTTACGTTCACTCGACCTAATATATGTTATTCGATACAACAAGTTTGTTTATTTATGCATGACCCATGAGACTCTGATTTTTCTTTCATGAATTTGATCATTCGATATATACAAGGAACCATGGATTATAGTTGCATGTGTCGTTAAGACCGACCAAACCCATTTTAAACGAGTGCACAACCATCTTGCCCACTCAAATTCAAAGTATTGTAATAACAACTTTTCCACATGGGGTGGAAAGATAAAGGAAAAATGGAAATAAATAATCCCAACTATTGACTATTGGCCAATAACAGTCCCAACTACGAAAATCACCAATATTGGTCCCAACTTTCGACATATTGGAAACCAATGGACCCAAACTAACGGAGGCTAACTCCGTTAGTGTGATGCTGACGTGGCATGCTTAGGTGGCAAGATGATCTTACGTGGCATCCTACGTGGCATGCCACATGGCAAAATGATCCTACGTGGCATGCCACGTCAGCATCACACTAACGGAGTTAGCCTCCGTTAGTTTGGGTCCATTGGTTTCCAATATGTCGAAAGTTGGGACCAATATTGGTGATTTTCGTAGTTGGGACTGTTATTGGCCAATAGTCAATAGTTGGGATTATTTATTTCCATTATTCCAAAGATAAATGTTGGTACTCTTCAACGAAATATAACACAAATTTAAAAAGAACATAATACCTGAGTATTCCCAATCTGATGGAAAGAGAATTGCCGGTACACGTCTATCAGAAACTTTCATGAGCAATGTAGCGTCGGTTTTCTCCTGTAAGGATAGGATCGAATCAAGATCCACCACAACCTCGGCCATTGTAGGACGTTGCTTGGGACGGCTATGCAAACACCGGTCAGCAAGTAATGCAAACCGCTTTAAACATTTAGGAGATATTCTCCCCTTTATATTAGAATCAACGATCTGATTTAGTCTTCCTTCGTTAATGGAGTCTTGAGCCCATGTTTCCAAACCCCAGTGCTCCTCATCAATACTGCTATCCACTGCTTGTTTCCCACATAAGACTTCAAACAGGACCACCCCAAAGGCATACACATCAGACTTTCGAGTCAGCCTGCCTGTTTGAAAGTAATCCGGATCCATATATCAAAAGGTGCCTCTCACCAACGTGTTAACATAAGTTGATGGCTGATTCGTTGGACCAATTTTGGACAAACCAAAGTCCGAAATCTTAGCTGCCCAATTGTCATCTAACAATATATTTGTGCTCTTAACGTCCCGATGTATAACTCCGTGCTTAATACCTGTACCGGTGTGCAAGTAATCTAAACCACGAGCCGCCCCTATGCATATTTTAAGTCTTCACACCCAAGTCAGAGAAGCTCGACGCTTGTGGACTATGGTCAACCTGGAACACGGTTTCTACTAAACAAATTATGACCTCAAGATGTAACCTTATCTCAATAAAGCTTCTTTATATATAGATGATATTTTTTTATGGAATCTATTTACATGAGCAACATAAAAAAAAATCCATCAATATAATAAGTGATCAGTTTGATCAATCTATGATCGATTAAATGAACTGATGAATCGTTCCATAATCGGTGGATTGATCAAGACAATACTTGAATTGATCTATCTAATTTCAATCAACAAAGCAAACCTCGAATGCTCACACAAACAAAGAAGAGATACTATAATATATCATCATCATTCCATACCAACATGACATCCTGTTTTTATGTATGTCAATGATATACACCTAAACGTACAAGAGATTCAAATAAAACCTTCATAGCTAGTTCATGACATGCTAACGTCAAATTAATACAAATTATGACACATATTCAAGGGTTCCATAAGTACTCTTGAAAGAGTCAAAACAACAACTATTTTACGAAAAATTCAACTTCAATATTCAATATGTCATTCATCTTAACTTCGATTTGGACATGGTTTGATTCCTTTGTGAAACTCTCACACCGTAGAACACATACTTATAAATCAGTGAAAATCATTTATAGTGAATCATTTTTGCTAATATTTTTCCAACAATAACTTGATTATGATTATATTATAGATTTTTCATTTGATTACAAATTAGATTCAAGTTTTTTTTTTTTAAATACTATTAAATCATTGGGGAAAAAATAGTGTAATTTGTTTGGTAAAATTTTGAGCTCAACCATTAAAAGTTTAGTTTAACCCTCTATCGCACCTATGAAAAATAAATTTTTGGTTCGCCACTGCTATTAAATAGTTAAGATTAAATTGCTAAAACTTTAGTTCTTGACTTTGATAGTAACGTTGGCCGTTAACTTTTATTACCTGACCTTATAAAGTAGTGAATTTCGTCGTAGACGAATTTTCCAATTAGAAAACTATCGTCCAATAGCCACTAATCCACTATGCTATTGTTATAGAAATATTGCTAGACAAGACTATAGGATTAACCAAAAATATCAATATTTATTAAAGTATTAGAATAGATAATAATCTCTAAAATCATCATTTCATCAATAAAGTAAACCAGTACAATTTTTCATGTGTTACTGTGGGAATTCACTTGATCTCAATTCTCTTCATAATAATACAGCTTGTACAGTACTGACACCAAAAAAATAAAGTTATGATATGCTTAAAATGATATCAACATGTGTTTTATGTCTATACAAAAGCATATAACTATTGATTTATGAGCGACTTTCAAAAACACAATGATTTTTTCGCTCAATTTTTAATTTTCATGTAAAACCATGAACTATGTTTTTTCATGACTAATTCCATAATTTTAAAACTGCTCAAGAAAAAGGTCCTTTTAGGACTTTTAATCATGCAAAAAAATGTTAATCATGTATAACAAAACACGGACTTATGTGAGAGTTCAACAAAAATTTCATGTGTTTTTTTTTTTTTTTCTGAAGTTTGCCTTACTACTACTTTTTAATAAAAATAGAAACTTTCGTAAGAAAAACATTACATGCACATCTGACTCATACAAAGGTTCCGTTATACAACCCACTTGCTCATTGGATGCTTCAACTCTATTCGCAGAAGGTATTTAGGAAATATGCACTCCTTAATTAGGATTCATACACCCTGGTTTACATTACACATGCACCAATAGGAGGTTGTCACATATCCCAGAATCTGATGTCACACATCCCAGAATGTGATGTCACAGGGTGTATGAAACCCGAAACCCAGAACCCAGAAAGGGTGTGTCGAGCAATCGAGGCTATTAGGTAAACATGTCAGAATTAGATATTTTGTGTGTCAAATATGACTGCAAAATGTTTTATAAGCTAGTTTTTTACCGCGTCGCGCATTGCGATGACAACCTAGATTCATTACACGAATTACAATGATAACATTAAAATACATGCGTTATGATGATGTCATTAACGTGACTTTGTTATACGACATATACCACATAGCCCCAACGTGGTTCTGACTTGTTAAGCCACTCAAAAGCCAAACCTGAAATATAAAAAGTTATTGTTAAAAACATTTATATAAAGCTATTTTGAATTGTAGAAACATTACTCTGGTACCTTTTCCACTTTTTCCATGGTGTCATACATCTCTTTCCTTTCTTCATAAAGCTCTCACTCTTTCTCACTCTTAATCTTCTCCCTTTCAATCATCTCCTAAAAATAAAGCGACACCCAATCTCTTAATCCACAATCCCACCCACAAAAAGTAACCGAAATACTACGGATAGACATGTGGTGTTGGTTGCGTCAAGCCAAGCAGCAGTTATTTCGTGGTGATAGGAAGTCCAAATGGCGGAGAACGCCTGCGCTTCTAGTAAGCAAACCTAGATTTGGTTTCATTTCGTATCTATATTTGTACATTCGGATGTTGTGAGGAATGCGGTGAAAGAACCGGCGAAAGTCGCGTAAACCTCCGATGAGGCTCAGGCGAAGCTTCTTCAACATGCATGTTCTCTTTTTAAGCAGATCGGCTAAGACGCCGCTTATCCGTAATCAAGACAAACAATGGCGACGATGCCTTAGCTGAAAATGCCATTGTTTCTCTTTCTCTCTCTCTGCATCATCTTTTTATAAGGAAACAACCCAAGGAACCGGCTAATGGATTCACGAGTCATGGGGTTGTGGACCTTTTGGGCCGGCCCACTAATGATAGTTCCCAATCTCATATGGCTAAAGACAATTGTAGGCCCAATGACTCAAATATCCTTGTCCCTACCTCGGATCAGTTGGTAAATGTGGGGCCAGGGAGTTTTACACTCTAGACTTAAACTTATTAAATGATAGTGATCCTTTTGACTTGGTGGATATTATACAACGAGATGCAGAGGCTAGAAGAAGCAATAATATTCAAACTGGGGATCCGGTTAGAGCCAATGAAGCCCCGCAACAGGACATGAATGATTCTTCTACCCAGTTGGTCTCGTTTGGTGATTCTGAAGAGGATGGGTTCTCTGATTTTGAGGCTAAGGTCAGCGGGACTGTCAAATACGCTCGCTATTACGTTAGATGGTGAAGAAACACCAATATAACAATATACTAAGTATAAGAGCACGAGTAATGATATGATTCTTATTAATAATCAATGGATATTACAAGACTCTAGACTAGCAATCGTTACAGCGCTTCGACTATAATCTATCTCTCCTAACTATGTGGAATTCTCTCCTTAATTGTTCATCGTTTCTTCGTCTGACCTAGGAGGGTATTTATAGGCCCCTGGGTGGCCTGTGATTGGATGGAGGAGGAATGATAGCTGGCTGTACGAATTGGGCCGTTGTCATCCGCTGCGCTGTCGCTCTGTTATTGGTCCACGTGTCTTGTCGTTGTCCTTTCTCGTACTATTCTGTACCTCGAACCTGCAGGTGATCATGGAGCAGGGAATAATCGCCTCTGATTGGCTGGATGTCCCTTTCCTTGTCGGGTATTAGCTGTCATGTACGAGGTATCCTGCGCATTCTTCTGGAAGCCCACGTCAGCATCATGTGCTGGCTTGTGTGGAGATGTGGGCCTGTGCGTATGCGCGGGTACATATCTCTTCAGATGGGTTTGATAATCAGGTCCGAAAGTTGATCCATGGAGAGATGGAGATTGTAGGTCCTCAATGATATTTGTCTCCTTGAATGTGAGAGGGGTGATTGGTCTGGAGAAGGTTCCGTGGGTTTGTGAATTGAAAACTAGATTTAAGGCTTATTTTCTAGGGTTACAAGAAACACATCAGCATTCGATTATTAAAGATTATTGGGGTAAGTTTTGGGATAATGCGCCTTTCGATGCGGTCATGTTGATTCTCAAGGGAGATCTGGGGGTTTGGTCTCTAGCTGGGACCCTCCTAGTTCAAGGTCGATAGTGTTATCAAAGAAGGCAGCTTCGTGATCATCTCATGTGAGGCTAACAGTTTTGTTGATAGACTCAACGTACATTTTGAATGTCTATGCGCCAAACGGTCCGGTCAGGAGGAAAGTTCTTTGGGGTAAAATTGTGGAGATAGTGGGTCATTTGGAAGGATGTTGGGTTCTCCTTGGTGATTTCAATGAAGTCCGGTTCAAGTCCGAAAGATTAAACTCCGAATTTGATGCTCCTGATGTGGCTAACTTAAATTATTTCATTGAGGAAGCGAGGCTCTTTAATATCGGATGTCCGGTGGTAAGTTCATGTTTATCTCCGATAATGTAGAAGTGAAGTTTAGCAAGTTGGATCATTTCCTTTTCTGCGCCAAGTTTATGAACGATTAGCCAAACGCTGTGGTGGAAGTTCTTAAAAAAGGTTGTTCGGACCGTTGTCCGATAATCTTATCCTGTTTAAAAAAGAATTTTGTCCCTACCCCGTTTAGATTATTCAATAGATGGTTGGACTCGCCGGATGTGGGCAAAATTGTGGCGGACACAGTGGGTACCGGGGACTCAAGCATTGATGACATTAGCTCCATGGCCGCTATTCTAAAGAAGATTAAGGGGAAGATAAGAGTTGGAGGGCCATTAAAAATGGGGAAGAAAATAATGAACTACTGGAGTGCACTAAGAAAGCCGAAGATATTGAGGGTTGGGCATTGTCCAGATCTCTCACCAGGGCGGAAAAAGAAAGTCGTGTTTTGTTATGGCTGAGAATTGCGGAGCTCCAAAAAGCTAAAGCGAGAGATATTCATCAAAAAGCGCGGGTTAATTAGCTCAAATTCAGGGATGAGAACACTGCGCATTTTCACGGTATTGTTAAACTTAATTTGGCTCGGAATAGAATTCATGGTCTTGTGTTCGATGGGGGAATGGATATCCGATCATGTGGTTTTAAAAGATCGGTCTATGAAATGGTTCAAAAAGCTCTTCAAGGAACCTATTAGACGTAGACCGGATTTCTCAAACTTGGGGCTGCCAGAGTTAGATTCTGTATAGGTTGATGCCTTAGTTGGGTCGTTTTCGGCTGATGAAGTGTTGGGAGTGATTAAGTTATGTAATGGAGGGAAGGCCCCGGGTCCGGATGGGTTCACCTTAAAGTTTTTTTAAAAAGTATCGGAACAAATTGAAAACGAGGCTTATGAAGATGATGGATTTTTATCATACAGTGAAATAGGGATCGGTTGTAATGCCACTTTTATAGTCCTTGTCGCTAAAGTTCCTGATCCGCAAAATCTGTCTGAATTTTGACCTATTTCCCTCTTCTGTTCTCTTTATAAGATTATATCCAAAGTGCTTGCAAATCGCTTCAAAGGTGTCATTGGTTCCCCTACCTCCCCGTTCAATCGGCGTTCATTGGTGGTCGAAACATTATTAGTAGCCCTTGTGTCCTTGGGGAACTTGTGGCGTGGGCAAAGAAGACTAAATTCAAAATGATGATGTTCAAGTTAGACTTGCAACGAGCGTATGATTCGATCAATTGGAAGTTCCTGCTTAAAACTTTGGAGTTCATGAAGTTTCCTCCTATATGGATTAAATGGAAACACGGCTGCCTTCTCTCGGCTGGGGTATCAATTCTCATCAACGGGTCTCCTACCATTGAGTGTGCTTTTAAGAGGGGTCTCCATAACCCCGTTTCTCGCTATTCTTGCCATTGAAGTCCTAAATATGCTCATGAACCATGCTTTAAATGTGGGACTCTTTCATGTAATGCAACTTCCGAATAATGGCCCGCGTATTTCTCACCTATGCTATGCGGATGATATTATTTTTGTGGGGGAGTGGACGGGACATAATGCGATTAGCCTAGCTCGGTTCCTTAGATGCCTTAATTTGATTTTGGGGCTATAGGTTAATCATAAAAAATGTAAGCTTTTTGGGGTGAATGTTGAGGCGGTGGAGATCGATGAGATGGCTAAAAAACTCTCTTGTGAAGCGAGCGCCTTTACTTTCACTTATTTGGGTATTCCACTTGGCACTAATATGAAACTTTCAAAACATTGGGAGCCTATTCTTATTAATCTCAAACGTAAACTCATATCTTGGAAGTAAAAGACCCTTTCTTTCGCCAGGAGGGTTACCTTGGCCAAGTCGGTGCTTGAGAGCGTTCCTTCTTATTTCTTATCCTTGTTTTCGGCTCCGAAATGTGTCGTGAAACAAATTGAAAAGATTAGAAGGGATTTTATTTGGGGAAAAATCTCTAATGGACAGAAAATCCGGTGGATAAAGTGGAAAAATGGTCCGTCCTAAATGTTTTGGTGGCTTCGGCTTGGGAGGAGTGGAAGAATTCAATGTGGCGATGCTAACGAAATGGTTGTGGAGATTTAAAGAGGACCCGAATCAACTTTGGATGAAGGTCGTAGCTTCTATTCACAAGACTAGAATTGATAACCTTTTGGTGCTAGTCAAGAAGAGTATTCACGGAAATTCGAAAGATATTAGTGGGGCTGAAGCACTGCTGAATAAGGTCGGAATTTCGCTTCGGAATTGTTTAAAAGCGGTGGTTGTTCCGTCTTCTACCGAGAAAAAGGGGCTAGCAAAATAAACTTTTTGTCCTTGTTTAGACACTTCACACATGGTGGCAATTTCTACTTTTACATAGGGAATGAGTTTCTTGGGGTTGTATTTTTTCACAAATTTGTCTTGGTCAAAATAATAAAACAAATTCTTTCAATGTGGAGATTATTGGAGTACAAGCTATATGTGAACATAAGTGTTCTAATATGCGAAGTCGTGATCATGATTGAAGTATTGAACATTCTACAAATGCTTAGTATATGTTCAAGTTGTTTGAGAGTTTTTTGGAGTATTTTATGTGTTATTGATTTATTAGCTGCGGATTCTAGTGTGATAAAAGATAGTAGTGGTATTTTACACTTTTCATCTGGATATTCGATGGGATGACAAGTTTTACAATTTTAGCTGAAGACAATTTAGAAGTTAAGTAAAAGCAGAGATGGAAATTTACATGTAACAACGTAGACATCATAAAAAAGATTGTTGGAAGATAATATAAATATGAGGGCCTTAACCATGGTTGGTTTGGCATTTGTCAGTTCCAATATCAAAAGAAGAATGGTCACTAGACAAAACTTGATCAACCATTACATGTATGGTATTTTAAGTAATGCACTTTGCATCACTTCAATGCACTATCTTGGGCATAACTCTGATATAAACTCTTCAACTGCACAAGTATCATAATCTTCAATGTGGAACCAATCCAAACCTGGAGTCTCAGCAAGAATAATCCTTGCTCGCATTTCTGACACACGGAGAGTTAGAGACGAGGTGCCAAGCAACATGTCAACAACTTCCTCCATTGTTGGCCTAAATGCTGCATCTTCTTGAACACACAACAACCCAATCTCAATCAATTTTATCACCAAGATTGGATAAACATCAAATCTGGGACAAATAATATTTGAAAATGTTCCTTCCAACCAATTTATCTTGACCTACAACAATTATAAATGTCAAAATTCAGCATGTATATAACTATTTATTAGACCTACAAAAAATTGACGGAATAACAAAATGCATTCCCACTAACTAAACATTAAAAAAGTCACCCATTAAAAAAGTATGTTGTAAGTTGAAAAGAATTGATCGATATAAAATCCATGTGCGTAGGAAGTGATTAGTTTGACTTAAGAAGCAGGAATGAATCTACTACTAGAATATTAAACATATTATACATGCACAACTGTACCATAGTAGAATCTAATCATACGTACATAATCTACAAGCATAACGCCCTTGTCATTAGCTAGGCCGACAAAATCACATCCTTTTTGTCCAGATGCAGTTTCCAAAACCAACACACCAAAACTATATACATCTGCCTTGGTTGACAGCCGTAATTGGGATTGATATTCTGGTGCAATGTATCCCCTGTCACATGTGCAGGAATTAAGCCTGGGTAATCAACGAACTAATTGTTAGAATTCAAACTGAAAACATAGGAACAGAAACATGCATGTAGATGGAAAACTCTAATCTATGATGCAATTTCCCTTGACTAATTGTCTTTACTGTTGATTTGTAAATATAACTTATTTGTGTTTTATGTATATGTATTGTAAATATTAACATTAGTATGTATTATGTATGTTTAATAGAACAATATGTTAGGAACTTTAGATTAATAAGTAGGATGATAAACAAGAACAATGCAAATGGGTCAAACAACTCGGAAACAACAAGATCAAGGCTGCAAGTTTGTGTTTCAAGGCTGGACATCATAGAACAAAGCTGCACACTTGCAAACTCAATCGAACCGAGGAAAAGACTGCAAACAGAAGCAAAGACAGGAGATTTCGAATGTTACAAAGAGACTGAAAAGACCAAAATACCCTTATGGTTATGACAGTTACTTTGGCGCCAAAATTATTGAACCGGTGGGAACCAACAATCACAACGGTTCACTTGAAGACACAACCATTCGAAAACTATATTAAGGAAAGACAAGACACTTCATACGGTTATCAAGATTGTGACACACTAACAATCCTCTCAACCAAATTCCAGAATTTCATTCGAGTGTTTATTGTTTTCTTTGTTTCTTGTATTGAATTTCAATCATTCGATCTATAATAATCTTTCAGTCGTATTTATCTTAATCATATTCGTATATATCATATCTATCCGCTGCATTATCGAGTTTCTGGGCCAACAAACTGGTATCAGAGCAAGGTTTTGTGGTTCAATTCTATCTGTTTATCCTTCCTGTGTCATTTCTGCATTTACGATCATTGTTCATCATTCCAGTGTCAAGTTATCATCAATAATTGTTATAAAACGTTCCTGTTCATTGTTATCATATCTGTCGTCTGTCCAATCTTTCTGATTAAGTTATAACTGTTTTCATTCGAAGTCTGTTTCATTGTTTCAATAGAAGTCTGAGTCGAATAGTGTTATTTTTATCATACCGTCTTGTCTAAACAATAAACAATAAGTCTATCATTAGAAGTCTTGCAATATTTGAGTCATATCATTTTTCTTTGGTCGAATTCTGGAAAGAAAAGTCTGTTAGTTTCTGTTTTGTTTCACATCAGAAAATTCCTCATCATACGATCACTTGTCTTAGTCATATAATCAACCGCATACGGTACAAACATGTCTGAATCCCCTGGAATTTCATACATAGGATCAAGGCCACAATACATGGCAAGATTCAGGCAAAAGAAAGAAAGAAAGGCTGCACTAAGGCGAAAGGGAATTGAAACAAGAAAGTGCTACTATTGTAAACAACCGGTCACTTAATTGGTGTTTGTGGCATAAAAGAAAGGGATGAGGGTGCACAATTAATACGAGATGCCATCGACACCGGGGATATCATATTATCCAGAAAATTCATATGGAAGTGGTGAAGATTACATTCTTCAAGGATCCGACAATAGTACTTGGAAGAATATGTGGTATGTGAGTCCCAACCTTCAAAATCATATAGCGGGTAACTTAGATTTCTTTATCAAATTAAAGAAGTCATTCGGGGTTGAGAGTAGGATTAAAAACAACTTTGTTTTTATAAGGGGAATTGGGATGGTAAGTATATCGGTCGAAGACCAACATTTGGTCATACCAAGTGTGTTTTATTCAACCGATATGGAGGACAACAATATACTAAGTCTCCCTCAACTTAAACTACAAGGTTTTGTGGTTAAAATTAAGGGAAATTTCTGCATTGTTGAAAACATGTTTAAGAACAAAAGTATACAATTTGAGATCATTGAATCTCAAAGTGAATCAAAGGAAGAGATATCTAGAATGTTGGAAAAGGGTGATGAAGAACATAATAGAATGAAGGAGGCGTACATACACGACTACTTTGAAGCCATTTCGGCCGAAGCCGAATCCAACATTCGGGATGTAGATGATGTTATAAACAAAATAAACATAGATTCACTAGACAAATGTATTGAGTTCTTAGACATAATACATGATATGGAATTCCCTTGGGCACATAGAAACATACTCAAAGGACCATTTGTTCAAATGGTATCTTGGTTCCTAAGAGAATTCCTAGGCATAACAAACCGGCCGATTCCCCCGGTGTTTGAGAATGGAAAGAATGTTGAGTTATATGATCTCTATATTATGGTACAAAAGGAAGGCGGTCATAGGCGAGTATCAATGTATAACATTTGGGTTGTGATCGCAAAAGAGTTAGGATTTGACTATGAGGACAAAGATATGATGCGAATCTTGTATGCTCAATACCTTGATGTATTAGATTGGCAATACCAAGTCCATAAGAATGCCCGCAAAACAGCCGAGAGAATAGAGAAAGAAAGGCATGAACATAGTCAAGTTAGAAGGGTAAACACCACACCAAACATGTCCATGAATGCATCATCATCGAACTTAGAAATGAAGCCAAACGAAGAGGACTATGCATTGTACATGGGAGGTGATTGGAGGGCTGCAAAAAGATATATGAAGCGCAGGAATGTGGACTTCACTCAAGCCGAAAAAGCCCTCAAAGAAGCCATTGAAACATTGCCTACAAGTCCCATGAGCCCTAGTTATATTTAGGGGCGAGTGTTGATTTGTAAATATAACTTATTTGTGTTTTATGTATATGTATTGTAAATATTAACATTAGTATGTATTATGTATGTTTAATAGAACAATATGTTAGGAACTTTAGATTAATAAGTAGGATGATAAACAAGAACAATGCAAATGGGTCAAACAACTCGGAAACAACAAGATCAAGGCTGCAAGTTTGTGTTTCAAGGCTGGACATCATAGAACAAAGCTGCACACTTGCAAACTCAATCGAACCGAGGAAAAGACTGCAAACAGAAGCAAAGACAGGAGATTTCGAATGTTACAAAGAGACTGAAAAGACCAAAATACCCTTATGGTTATGACAGTTACTTTGGCGCCAAAATTATTGAACCGGTGGGAACCAACAATCACAACGGTTCACTTGAAGACACAACCATTCGAAAACTATATTAAGGAAAGACAAGACACTTCATACGGTTATCAAGATTGTGACACACTAACAATCCTCTCAACCAAATTCCAGAATTTCATTCGAGTGTTTATTGTTTTCTTTGTTTCTTGTATTGAATTTCAATCATTCGATCTATAATAATCTTTCAGTCGTATTTATCTTAATCATATTCGTATATATCATATCTATCCGCTGCATTATCGAGTTTCTGGGCCAACATTTACAACTGCACTTGCAAAATTCCAATAAGAGACTCCTTTGTGGGATACAACGGATTCCTTACAAAAATATTAGACTAGACAAAAAATGAACGTACTTAAGCAAATTATTGAGTACTTACACAGTCCCCTTAGGCGAACCGGTCTCGAAGACGTCAGTCTCCTCATCAACTACCATCGCGATCTCAAAACTTGACAGTTTGGGGTCAAAATTATCATCTAAAAGAATGTTTGCAGCTTTGACATCACGATGAATGATCTGAACGGGAGCATGATTGTGAAGGTATACAAGTGCCCTAGCTACACCTAGGACTATTTTGCACCATTTATTCCAGTCCAAAAGATTACACATAGGATCTACAAATGCAGATTACATATCAGACCTTTGTTGGTAAAAGAAATCATACTAACAACGCAGTAATTGTGCACTCTAAAACTCTATCAGACTAATAGGAGTTCCCAAGAGTTGCAATGTGCTCTCTGTTGAGCCAAGCAATTAATAACCATAATTAAAAGGAATGCCTGTCAAATTGAAAAACGTTACCAAAAATTAAGCGATCTAGAGTTGTATTAAATGCAAAGTCATAGACGAGGTACACCGTTGTTCTGCCAATGCAATATCCTAGCAACTGAATCACATTTTCTTGTTCAATCTTTACAAGTAGTGATGCTTCATTTATACAGTCTTTATATAATTCGTCGCTAGTATCAGAATATTGAGTGATTGTTATATCTTGTCCATTTTGTAGCCTTCCCTGAAAAGAGAAAGAAACTAGTAAAATATATGAAACCTGTGTTAGAATATAATCTTTGATCATCTTATTATAAGTTTATATTATGTTTATAAAATAAGTGTGACAATGTATAGATAAATAAAGTCACACATGTGTCATTAGGTTGGTAGTTATAATCGGTTAAGTTCCCACCGATTCAAGGGGCAGTTATAGGGCAGTTAAGTTGCAACGATTGTGTTGGTATGTTTATGTATCAATTTCATTATCGATTTCTATCAATTCTCTCTAAACTATCTCAATTTCATACCATTACATTATTAGTGTTGTTTCTATATTATTAACTGCCAATCATCAAGATAATCAACATGGCATCAGAGCCACAAGATCGTGGAGCCTATGGGAGAAACCAAGTCATTTGGTTAAAGAAGAAGAATCCATTCTATGTTGAAGTAAAGGAAGAACAATTCAGTGGTGGCTACAAGGCCCGTGGGTATAGTGAGTCACCCTCATTCCAAAGCAATTCTCAAAGGCGATATGGCAAGGAGAAGTTGCATGATCATGTTGATCATCAGTGGAATTACGGGATTAAAGGTAATCAGAATACATTTTCCCTCATGGATTCTAACAGAAAGTTCGTGACAAACAAAGGAAAAGAATACAAGGCAGTTTATAACAACAAAGGCTATGGAAATAAAGAGATCGATTGGAAATATCCAAAAGGTATGTGTTGTTCATATTGCAGCCAACCGTTCCATTATAGAAAGGATTGTCCAGAAAGAATTGGAAAGATAGAATTTGGAACAAACTTTCGGTATAGAGGGAAATTATGAAGGGTTCAAGAGAGATCTCTACAAAGGGAAAGGATGTGTATAGATACATAGCCAAGGGCAGAATCACACCATCATGAATGTTTATTACATTCCAACACTAAGAAGAAACGTGTTATGTGTGGAGAAACTAGTCTCACAAGGGTTCAAGATTAAATACGATGGTGATGTGTGTTATATCTCAAAAGAATATGAGAAACCTTCTTTCATTCAACCGAATGTTCATTGTTGGAATTGTAATGAAGTTCACAAACCATACTCTTGTCCGAATATAGAAGAGTTTGAAAGAGAACAAAAGAGAAAAGCAAGAGGCAAGGAGAAAGTGGAAGAACATCTTATGATGGATAAAGATTATGAGAAGAAATCTTTAAAGAAGCATCATGAACAATTCAACATTGATAGAGACAGAAGTGCACTGGGCTCAAGTAAACAGAAAGGGTCAATCCTCTATCCGAAACTTTCAACTTTAGAAGATTGTACCACACTCATGGATATGATCCATATAGCAACCCAAATAGACGTGCATAGAATCAAGTTTAAGGCAGAATTTGAGAGAACCGTATCATGGTTTCTAAATGAATTTTTGGAAATCAATTCATCCATGCCTATTCCACCAAAGGATGACATGGGAAGAAATATATATCTATTGGATCTTTACATGACAGTAGAGAGATTTGGAGGGTATGATGTTGTCAACAAGTATGATCTTTGGGTACAAGTTGCAATCTGAATGGGCTATGGTTACGGGCTGCCAAGAGAGATGAAGAATGATGGATAGTGGAGGACATACGGGTCACATACAACCAATACTTGGATATACTAAATTGGTATCATCTAAAGTTCAAACGAAGGGAACTAAGAGTGGGAAGCAATGAAGACAAGACCGAGTTAAAGGTGGGCTACAAGGAGTGGCAAGACTGTGACCTTCCTCCAAAGAAAAGATCAAAGACTTCGAGCAGTGAAGAATGATCAAGGAAGATCAAGACACGATGAATCAAAGATTAGGGGTGAATGTTAGAATATAATCTTTGATCATCTTATTATAAGTTTATATTATGTTTATAAAATAAGTGTGACAATGTATAGGTAAATAAAGTCACACATGGGTCATTAGGTTGGTAGTTATAATCAGTTAAGTTCCCACCGATTCAAGGGGCAGTTAAGTTGTCAACGGTTGTGATGGTTCAAAACACACCGTTTAGTATGTATATATAGGATGTTTATGTATCAATGTCATTATCAATTTCTGTCAATTCTCTCTAAACTCTCTCAATATCATACCATTACATTATTAGTGTTGTTTCTGCCATTGGGGTTGGTGGCCCAATGGTAGAAGCAAAGCTTCAAGGAACACCTAAGGGGAGGTCATGGGTTCAAGTCCCACAAGGAGTAGAAATTTGCCGTTCAAAAAAAAATTAGTGTTATTTCTATATTATTAACTGCCAATCATCAAGATAATCAACAACCTGCAATTATGAATACCTTGTAGAGTGAATATTATTGGATAGTATGAACTATGAACTTAATATTTGTATTTGTATTGTAATAAGTAGATGATGAACATATGTATTAATATGTGTATGTAGTTTAACATAGTTCTTAGGAAAATGTATCTTAGTTAGATTATGTATTATATGCTGCAAATGGGTCAAGACAGAAGGCTGCAACATTGCTAATATAATCGGATCAGAAGGAATCAAAGACAACAGCAAATAACCGAAGGACTAAAGACATAAAACAAGGCTACACATGATGAAAAAGACCATTATGTCCCTGACAGTTATTATTGTTAAGTTTGGTGGCAAAAGTTTCAACCGATGACAGTTACACAACTGATCAAACATAGCCGTTCGAATGATAACTGCCATGAAGACCGAACGGTTCACTAAGTATAGATAGGACATATCATGTACATTGTAAATCACCAAGATTGTTTTATCCTTAATTCAATCCAAAATTCTCTTCGGTTAATTCATTGAGGATCAAGAATCCTTGTTCATTTGTTTGATCATTTTGTTCATTGTTGTGTTGTTATTCAAAGTTAGTTTGTTTCTATTCTTGTTGTTTATCCGCTGCCAACAAACTGGTATTAGAGCCATCAAACAGTTCCTGATTAAGTTCATAATTTTCATTCATAACAACACTTGTTTTCGGTTCTTGTTCACTGTTTTATCAAAATCATGTCGCAACACTCAATGAAAGTCTATTCTGTTCCAAGAAGATCATCATCTTACCCTCCCAGAAATGAAGAGAAAAGAGAAAGACAAAGAAATATGAAGAAAAGATCCATAGAGACTTGAAAGTGTTACTATTGTCATGATCCATCATGTAATCAGAAAGAAAGAGAAGAGGGAACACAACTTATAAAAGATTCCATTGATATAGGTATAAGTTACTTTCCTTTGGTTGAAATGAATGAAAGTGAAGATTACATTTTGTATGATACGGATCATGAAAGTTGAATCAAATCTGGTATGTTAGTCCGAAATTGCAAAATCATGTGTGTGGGAATCTAGATTTTTATTTAAAGATTAATAAATCATTTGGGGTTGAGAGTAGGTTTAAAAACCACTTTGTTTTATAAGGGTTGTTGGAGTCATAAGTATTAATTCCGATGATAAAACACTCATAATTCCAAATGTGTTTTATTCCTCGGACATACATGATAATTATTTAAGTTTGCATCAATTGAAACTCCAAGAATTTATAGTTAAAATTGAAGGGAACGTGTGCTATGTATCAAACTGTTTAAGAACATAACAATGTTTCAAAGAAATGTGTTAGAAGATCGAGATACAAAGGAAAATATGTTAAGAACTCTTAGTGATGAAGGTGAACATGAGAGAAAGAAGGAAATGTATTTGAATGAATACTTTGAGACCTTATTATTAGATGCCGATGAAAAATATAAGAAAAGTTAATGAGGGTGTGGATGGAATAGAGTTCTTATCATTCGAAGATTGTATCAAGTTGTTTGAATTGATTGATAGCATAGAATGTCCTTGGGCGTTTAGACACATACTAAAGGATCCGTTTTTAAAGATGGTAACTTGGTTTATAGAAGATTACTTAAACTTAACCAAAAGGCCGATTCCACCCAAGAATGAAAATGGAAAGGAAATAGAATTGTTTGATCTTTATGTGATGGTAAAAAAGGAGGGTGGACATAAGATAGTGTCAACGTATAATCTATGGGTAGTAATTGCCAAAAACTTAGGACTTAATTATGAAGACAAAGATTATATCCGAATCTTGTATGCTCAATATTTGGATGTGATTGACTGGCAATATCAAGTGAGGAAAATTGCTATGAAAGTGGCTGAAAGTTCAAGGCAAAGGAAGAAGGAAAGCAAGATGCAAGATCACTCAACATTTGGTGTACTCCACCATGATACACAATCATTCGAAGACGACTATGCTTTGTACATGGGGGGAGACTGGAATGCTGCAAAGGGGCTGTTAAAGAAAAGAAAATTTGACTTCACAAGCCCATGCATTGGATGAATCAAACAAGACCCTGCCTTCTTCCAATTTGAACTATTAAATTCATGTTTAGGGGCGAGTATTGGATAGTATAAACTATGAACTTAATATTTGTATTTGTATTGTAATAAGTAGATGATGAACATATGTATTAATGTATTTATATGTGTATGTAGTTTAACATAGTTCTTAGGAAAATGTATCTTAGTTAGATTATGTATTATATGCTTGCAAATGGGTCAAGACAGAAGGCTGCAACATTGCTAATATAATCGGATCAGAAGGAACCAAAGACATCATCAAATAACCGAAGGACTAAAGACATAAAACAAGGCTACACATGATGAAAAAGACCATTATGTCCCTGACAGTTATTATTGTTAAGTTTGGCGGCAAAAGTTTCAACCGATGATAGTTACACAACTGATCAAACATAGTCGTTTCGAATGATAACTGCCATGAAGACCCAACGGTTCACTAAGTATATATAGGACATATCATGTACATTGTAAATCACCAAGCTTGTTTTATTCTTAATTCAATCCAAAATTCTCTTCGGTTAATTCATTAAGTATCAAGAATCCTTGTTTATTTGTTTGATCATTTTGTTCATTGTTGTGTTGTTATTCAAAGTTAGTTTGTTTCTATTCTTGTTGTTTATCCGCTGCCAACAAATATTAAGTGTTAAGTATTGTTTGGCTAAAGTCAATATAAGTCAACAATAGTCTGAGGGGTAGTATTGTCATAATATCAAATATTAAATAAGGGCCAATGCTTTTTTTTGCTTAATATTTCTTACTTAGAAAGTGGAAGGCTAAAGTTGCCAAGTAACAAACTTAGTTTGTTAATGACAGTTATAGCAGCTATAAAGAGGGATACTCTCATTAAGTTAGGGTTACTCTTTGATTCTTTTGTATTCAGTTCTTTACAATCATTTGTTTAGCTATATTCCCTTTGATTCAATAATAATAAAACAATCAGCTGCTTTGATTCTTGATGTTACTGTGTGTCAATTCCGTTTATTGTTTTCAACAATTGGTATCAGAGTTTTGTTGCTAGAGTATTAACGAATTGAATTAACGATCTTGATCAGCAATTGTGATAATGGGATCAACGTCAAAGTTTATTCTTGAAATATTTGACGGCAAGAATGATTTCAGTCTATGGGGGGTCAAGATGCGAGCACTATAGTCCATAATGGGTGGGTTGATGCATTGAAGAGAGAAGATAACCTTTCTGTCGTAATGACAGACAAAGAAAAGAAAGAAATCATGGAGAAGGCCCATAGTGAGATTGTTTTTAAGTCTCGGAGATAGAGTTTGAGAGAGGTTTCAAAGGAAACGACTCCTGCTGGTATATGGTATAAGCTGTAGAATCTGTACATGACGAAGTCACTAGACAATATATTGTATTTGAAGAAAAGATTGTACACTTTCCACATGACCTCTGTTAAATCTCTTGAAGATCCATATAGATGAGTTTAACAAACTCATTCTTGATTTAGAAAACATTGAAATCACACTAGATGATGAAGACCAAGCAATCATATTCTTGACTTCATTACTAGTGTCATATGAGCACTTTGTAGAAACATTAAATGTATGGTAGAGAGACTTTATCAATATAGGATGTTCTTGTTGCCTTAAACTCAAAAGAGTTGAAGAAAAAGACTGATGTGCAAGATGAAGTGGAGAAGGGTTGCTTGTTAGGGGTAGAAGTGAACAAAGATTTTCTAAGTTCAAGAAACGGTCCAGCAGATCTAAATCTAGGTTTAAGAGGAAGTGTTTTCATCTGTAATTCAGAGGAACATCTCAAAAGTGACTGCCCTTATAGAAACAAGAGAAGAAAACCTAAGTATTGTATAATCACAATTCAATGAAAGGGCAGAATGGAATTCTTCTCCTCATGGTTCTCAAGAAGGTTATGACAATGCAGATGTTTTGATTGTAACAGAAGAAATCAAAGTTGAAGGAAGATGGTACAAAGTAAAATATTAATAGTATCAGATGGAAAATTATGGTGGAGTTGGATCATGGATTCAGCTTGCTCCTATCATATGACACCTAATAAGAAACTCTTCAAAGTCCTGCACTATGAACTTCTTGGAGAAGTAAAACTGGGAGATGATAGACCTTGTGTCATACAAGGATATGGTATAGTTGTCTTAAAGATGGACAATGGAACAGAGTTTTGAGATCAATAATGCAAGGTACATCCCTGTTCTTACTAAGAATTTATTGTCCTTGGGTACTTTTGAGAAAGAGGGTACACTATTAGCTTAAAGAATGGTAAAGCTAGAGTGGTTAAAGGGTCTATGGTAAGGGTCTATAGTAGTGTTGTCTGGTAATATGATTGAGAACAACACATATATACTTGATAGGCATTCTAAGAAAGGTAGTGTACTAGTAGCAGAAAAGAAAAAGGAAAACTCTGCAATGATTTGGCATAAGAGACTTGGCCATATGAGTAATTTGGATTTGAAAGAACTTATGAAGCAGGGTGTCATAGGAGGATTAACTGAGTGTGAGTATGGATTTTATGATAACTGTGTAATGGGAAAAGTCACACATGGTTAAATTCACAAAGGGTATTCATAGGACAAAAGGGACACTTGATTATATACATGCAGACTTATGGGGGCCTGCAAAGAATATGTCACTAGGTGGTGCTTCATACTTTTTGTCCATTATTGATTTCTGTATATCTTTCATTAGTCTTATGTTTTTTATATTCAGAAGCTGCAAGGAGAGTTTGGTGTATCCACTCAAGAATAAGCATGAGGCATTTTGGTCAATTAAAAGTCTGGCGAGTCTTAGGGTATGTTTGGTAAAACTAGCTGGTAGCTGGTACCTGTAGTTGGAAGCTAGTAGCTGTAGCTTTTTAAATATATTTTGGTGGTTGGAAGAGTAGCTGGAGTTTTTAATAAAAATGTATCAAATAACCAAAATGGGCATTAACTAAAAGCTTGTAGCTAGTAGGAGTTTTTTTTATTATGATAGAATGGGTATTTGTGTCATTTACTCATTAAAAGCTTGTAGCTAGTATGAGTTTTTTTCTTAAACGCTAGTACTAGTAGCTTTTCAATATATAGCTTTTTCTCCTAACCTCAAGCTTGAAGCTCCTTCAACCAAACAATGTTTTTTATTGAGTATGAGCTTTTTCTTAAAAGCTTGAAGCTCATAAAAGCTCCTTGCCAAATATACCCTTAGTTGAGAATCAAACAGAAAAGAGAGTTAAGAATCTAAGACAGACAATGGATTGAATTTTTTAAGAGGTATGGAATAGCAAGGCACATGCCAATTCCTGGTCACCTCAACAGAATGGTCTTGTTGAGAGAAAGAATAGGACCTTATTGGAGAGGGTGAGGTGTATGCTACATTAGTTTGGCCTGTCAAAAAGAGCTTTTGGGCAGAAGCAATAAAGACTACATTTCATTGTATTAATAGGTCAGCTTCAC